>JAJPUD010006984.1:0-11742 GCA_023553655.1 Myrmecobius fasciatus
ACCCCTGTTTATTTGTCTATGATTCTCCTGAGTCCTGTGTTTGTAGAATATTTTTTTTTTCTTTAGTTCTAATATTTTCAATGAAAGTGATTGAAAATCTTTTACTTTAGGGAACCACTCCAAGATGGTGGAGTGAAAATGTGACTCTCTGCATCCTCCTCCGATCTTCTCTTAAATCAACAATAAAATAAGCCTCTGAACTGATCTTCAAGTCAACTACTCCAGAAATATTAGGACACTGCTTACAGATATTTATGAAGAACTTCATATCAGGTCTGTTTAACTCTGGCAGAGGGGTAAACAATTTATTAAGTGCAACCCGGAAGTGAGGGGGGACTCAGCTCAGAGTGGCAGAAACTCCAAACTCCAAACACCTGGAGTTTATCTGAGGTACTCGGGACACTCTGCCCTGATTGGGGGGAGGTGTTCTGGCAGACTTGCTTTGTTTAAGGAGTAATTCGGACTTAGTCCTAGCCCCCACCTGCACAGCACCTTAAGTAAATTCGCAGAATTACCCCAGGGCAAACTACCACAGCCGCCACTTTTCTAGCCTTAAACAGACCTCCAAACTGTCTAAAAAAAAAAAATGAAGAAGCAAAAGAGAGCTCTCACCATAGACAGCTTCTATCGAGAGTAAGAAAGGCAGACCCCAGAGCCTGAGGTTCATTTAGACAAAACTCCAGAGGAAGTCAGCAAGGACCATCACTGGTCCCCTTTGCAAAAGGCCTTTCTGGAAGATTTCATAAAGAATCTCAAAAGAGAGCTGTAGTATAAATGAGAAAATAAACTGAAATCAGTGCAAGAAGGATACAATGCCCTACAAAAGAGATATGAAAAAGACAGCAATTTATTGAAAAATAAAATTAGTGAAGTGGAAAAAGAGTGCAGTGAACAAATTGTCCAGTTACAAAAGGAGCTTAAAAAAGTACCTGAAGAAAACAACACTTTAAAAATAAGAATTTAACAAATGCAAGTGAATGACTCAATAAGACTTCAAGAATCAGTCAAACAAAAACAAAAAAAAATGAAAAAATAGAAGAAAATATGAAATATCTCCTAGGAAAAATGACTGTCATGGAAAATAGATCTGGAGAGACAATCTAAGGATTATTGGACTTCCTGAAAGCCATGATGAAAAAAAGAATCTACATTATACATGGCAACAACAATACTATAAGACGATCAATTCTGATGGACATGGCTCTCTTCAACAATGAAATGTTTCAAACCACTTCCAATTGTTCAGTGAAGAAAGCCATATACACCCAGAGAGAGGGATGTGAAATGCTGACCACAACATAACATTCTCATACTTTTGATTGATGTTTGCTTACATTGTGTTTCCTTTATCTGATATGTCTTCTGTTTAGATACGATTTTTCTTGCACAACTATTTGGAAATATGTATACATATATTCGATTTGCCAAGTATTTTAACATAAATAAGACGTAGTGGATATCCTGCCATCTAGGGGAGGGGAGGAAAGTTGTGGGGAGGGATCTGTAGCAGAAAGCTATGTAAGGGTTAATGTTGAAAAATTACCCATGCATATGTTTTGTAAATAAAAAAAAGAAAAAAAAAAGAATCTAAACACTATCTTCCAGGAAATCCTGAAAGAAAACTGCCCTGAGGTTGTAGAATCAGAAGGCAAAATCACCATTGAACGAATTCACCGATTACCTCCTGAAAGAGACCCCAAAATTAAAACCCCAAAGAATATCGTGGGTAAATGTCAGGACTATCACACCAAGGAAAAGATTTTGCTAGCAGCTAGAAAGAAACAATTAAAATACCAAGGATCAATAATTAGAATCACACATGATCTGTCAGCCTCCACATTGAAGGATTGCAGTTATTCTAACTGTGAATGTGAATGGGATGAACTCTCCCATAAAGCGGAAGTGGATATCAGAGTAGAATAAAAAACAGAATCCCACAATATGTTGTTTAGAAGAAACACATCTAAAACATATTGACACATATAGGATGAAGGTAAAAGGCTGGAGCAGAACCTATTATGCTTCAGGTGAACAAAAAAAAAAGCAGGAGTAGCAATCCTTATCTCAGATCAAGTAAAAGCCAAGATGGATCTATTTGAAAGAGATAAGGAAGGAAACTATATTTTATTAAAGGGTGCTATAGATAATGTAGCAATATAAATACTAAATATATATGCACCAAGTGCAATAGCATCCAAATTCCTAGGGGAGAAATTAAGGGGGATGCAAGAAGAAATACACAGCCAAATGATACTAGTGGGGGATCTCAACCTTGCTCTCTCAGAATTAGATAAATCAAAGCACAAAATAAATAAGAAAGAAACTAGGGAGGTAAACCAATTGCTAGAAAAGTTAGATATGATAGATCTATGGAGAAAATTGAATGGAGACAATAGGGAGTTTACTTTTTTCTCAGTGGTCCATGGAACTTGTACAAAAATTGACCATGTATTAGGGCATAAAAACCTCAAAATCAAATGCAGAAAGGCAGAAATAGTAAATGCATCTTTCTAAGAACATGATACAAAAGAATCACTTGCAATATAAGGCCAGGAGATAGTAGACCAAAAGTTAATTAGAAATTAAATAATCTAATCATGAAGAATGAATGGGTGAAAGAGCAAATCATAGACACAATCAGTAATTTCATCCAGGAGAATGACAATAAGGAGACAACATACCAAAATTTGTGGGATACAGCCAAAGCGGTTGTAAGGGGCAATTTTATATCTCTAGATGCTTACTTGCATAAAATATAGAAAGAAAAGATCCACGAATTGGGCTTATTAAAAAAAAAACTTGAAAAAGAACAAATTAAAAACCCTCAATTAAATACCAAATTGGAAATTCTAAAAGTAAAAGGAGAAATTAATAAATTTGAAAATAAGAAAACTATTGAATTAATAAATAAAACTAAGAGTTGGTTCTATGAATAAACTAACAAAATAGATAAGCCTTTAGTTAATTTGATAAGAAAAAGGAAAGAGGAAAATCAAATTGTTAATCTCAAGAATAAGGGAGAACTTTCCTCCAATGAAGAGGAAATTAGAGCGATAATTAGGAGTTACTTTGCCCAACTTTATGCCAGTAAGTTTGATAATGTAAATGAAGTGGAGGAATATCTACAAAAATATAGATTGCCCAGGTTAACAGAAGAGTATATGAATTATTTAAATAGCCCCATATTAGAAAAAGAAATAGAACAAGCTATTAACCAACTCCCTAAGAAAAAATCTCCAGGGCCAGATGGATTTACATGGGAATTCTACCAAACATTCAAAGAACAATTAATTCCAATACTACACAAACTATTTGAGAAAATAGGGACAGAAGGTGTACTGCCAGAATCCTTCTATGAGACCAATATTGTGCTGATAGCTAAACCAGGTAGGGTGAAAACACAGAAAGAAAACTGTAGACCAATTTCCTTAATGAATATTGATGCAAAAATTTTAAATAAGGTATTAGCAATGAGATTACAGGAAGTCATCCCCAGGATAATACACCATGACCAAGTAGGATTTATACCAGGGATGCAGGGATGGTTCAATATTAGGAAAACTATCAGCGTAATTAATTATATTAATAACCAAACTAACAAAAACCATAGGATTATCTCAATAGATGCAGAAAAAGCCTTTGATAAAATCCAACACCCTTTCCTATTAAAAACACTAGAGAGCATAGGAATAAATGCGCTTTTCCTTCAAATGATCAGTAGCATCTATTTAAAACCATCAGCAAGCATCATATGTAATGGAGACAAACTAAAACCATTCCCAATAAGATCAGGAGTAAAACAAGGCTGCCCACTGTCAAAAGTACTATTCAATATTGTATTAGAAATGTTAGCTTTAGCAATAAGAGAAGAAAAAGAGATAAAAGGAATCAGAGTAGGTAGTGAAGAAACCAAATTATCACTCTTTGCAGATGACATGATGGTATACTTAGAGAACCCTAGAGACTCAACTAAAAACTACTAGAAACAATTCACAACTTTAGCAAAGTGGCAGGATTCAAAATTAATCCACATAATTCATCAGCATTTTTATATATTACCAACAAAGTTCAGCAGCAAGAGATGCAAAAAGAAATTCCATTCCAAATAGAAGATGATAGGATAAAATATTTGGGAATCCATCTGCCAAGGAAAAGTCAGAAACTATACGAACTAAATTCCAAAACACTTTCCACAGAAATAAAATCAGACCTAATCAATTGGAAAAAACATTAAGTGCTCATGGGTAGTCAGAGCGAACATAATAAAAATGACAATACTACCCAAACTAATCTATTTATTTAGTGCCATACCAATCAAACTCCCATGAAATTATTTTACAGATCTAGAAAAAATAGTAACAAAGTTCATTTGGAAGAACAAAAGGTCAAGGATTTCAAGGGGATTAATGAAAAAAAAAAAAGGCAGATGAAGCTGGCCTTGCTGTACCAGATCTAAAACTATATTATAAAGCAGCAGTCATCAAAACCGTTTGGTACTGCCTAAGAAATAGAACAGTCAATCAGTGGCACAGGATAGGTTATCAGGACAACCTAGACATTAACCTTAACAATCTAGTGTGTGATAAACCCAAAGACCTCAGCTTTTGGGATAAATACTCTCTGTTTGGCAAAAACTGCTGGGAAAATTGGAAACTAGTGTGAAAGAAATTAGGGCTTGACCCATACCTAACACCACATACCAAGATAAGATCTAAATGGGTTCATGATCTAGATATAAAGATGGACTTTGTAAGCAAGTTTGAGGAACATAATATAGTTTACCTCTCAGACTTGTGGAGATGGAATAAATTTATGTCCAAAGAAGACCTGGAACTCCTAATTGAACACCAGATGGATAATTTTGATTATATTAAGTTAAAAAGTTACTGTACAAACAAAACAAATGCAGACAAGATTAGGAGGGAAGCATCAAATTGGGAAATCATCTTTACATTTAATGGTTCTGATAAAGGCCTCATTTCTAAAATATATAGAGAATTGTCTCATATATATAAGAATTCAAGCCACTCTTCAATAGATAAGTGGTCAAGGGATATGAACGGAGAATTTTCAGATGATGAAATTAAAACCATCTCTAGTCATATGAAAAGTTGCTCCAAATCACTATTGATCAGAGAAATGCAAATTAAGAGAACTCTGAGGTACCACTACACACCTGTCAGATTGGCTAAAATGACAGGAAAAGATAACGATGAATGTTGGAGGGGATGTGGGAAAACGGGGACACTAATATATTGTTGGTGGAACTGTGAACGGATCCAACCATTCTGGAGAGCAATTTGGAGCTATGCTCAAAAAGTTGTCAAACTGTGCATACCCTTTGACCCAGCAGTGTTTCTACTGGGCATATATCCCAAAGAGATCTTAGAGGAGGGAAAGGGACCCACATGTGCAAGAATGTTTGTGGCAGCCCTTTTTGTAGTGGCTAGAAACTGGAAACTGAGTGGATGCCCATCAATTGGAGAGTGGCTGAATAAATTATGGTATATGAATGTTATGGAATATTATTGTTCTGTAAGAAATGACCAGCAGGATGATTTCAGAGAGGCCTGGAGGGACTTGCATGAACTGATGCTGAGTGAAACGAGCAGAACCAGGAGATCATCATACACAGCAAAAACAGTATTACATGATGATCAATTCTGATGGCCATGGCTATCTGCAGCAAAGCATTGTCTCAAACCAGTTCCAATTGTTCACTGAAGAAAACCATATACACCCAGAGAGAGGGATATGAACTATGGACCACAACGTAACATTTTCATGATCTCTATTGACATTTGCTTGCTTTGTGTTGTCTTTCTCTGATTCTTTTTTTTTCTTCTAGATAGGATTTTTCTTGCATAACTTCTCAAGCATTTCAACATTATTAACATGTAGTGGACTTCCTGCCATCTAGTGTAGGGGAGGGGACTGGGGGTAAAATTTGTAATGGAATGTTTTGTAAAGATCAATGCTGGGAAACTACCCATACATATGTTATACAAATAAAAAGCTTTAATAAAACAAAACAAAGAAAGATTTAGTTTTGCCCTGAAGTCAGGAGGACCTGAGTTCAAATCTGGTCTCAGACACTTAACATTCCCTAGCTATGTGACCATTGGCAAGTCATTTAACCCTAATTGCCTCAGCAAAAAGAAAAAAAAAAAAGATTTTAGTTTTGGAGTTTTGCAACAAAGTTCTCTCTATGCAGAGGTGATCAATGGATTCTTTCAATGAATATTACCCACTTTATATCTAGAATATCCGAGCAGTTTTCCTTAATGACTTCTGGCAGAAAGCTATCCAGGCTCTTTTTTTTTGGTCATGGACTACAATTAGGCCAATAATTTTCAAAGTGTCTCTTCTGGATCTTTTTTTTTTAGGTCAGCTATTTTGCCAATGATTTATTTCACATTTTCTTTCATTTTTTTCATTCTTTTTAATTTGATGGATTAATTTTTGCTATATCACAAAGCCATTAACCTTCCATTTGCCCAGTTTTAGTTTTTAATGTGTGATTTTCTTCAATTAGTTTTTGTGTCCCTTTTTCCATTTGATTTATGCTATTTTTTAAGGAGTTGTTTTCTTCAGACAGTTTTTCCTTTCTTTTATAAAATACATACTTCTCAATTCTTTTCTCATTTTTTCTTCTACCTTTCTAATTTGTCTTTTGAAGACTTTTATGGACATTTCCGAGAAGCGTCTTTGGGTCTGAGACATATTTATCTCACTCTTTGAGATTTCTTCGGAAGACATTCTCACCTCCTCTGAATTGCTGTTTTTGTCTGCCCTGTCACCACCATAGTATATTTCTGTTTTCTTTCTTTTTCTGTTTCTTGCTCATTTTCTTTCTTTTTCTTTTGTTATTTCCTCTTCTTTATTTTTAATGTAGAGCTCTGCTCCTGGAGGGAAGGTGGTGCTGTCCGAAGCTCCCTATGGGGATCTGAGCCTTGGCTTTGAACACAGGGACCCCTTACTGGGGTAGCTTTGCCTCCTCTTTTCAGGAAACTGTCTGGTTTCCCAAAGTTTGTCTTCTGAACTGAGACTAGAAACTACCCCACTGATTTTGTCCTTTACTGAGGATCTTAGTTGCTGATGTACTACGATTAAGATCCTCTTACTTGCTTTCCCAGAGGCTATCTGAGCTGGACTGAACACCCTTTTCATCCCAGTGGGACTGACCTTTCTTGAAGCTTTTTCATTCTGTCTTGAGCTGGACATTGGTTTCATTCCATCAGATTCTGTTCAGAAGCTTGATTTCTTATAGTTTTGTAGAGAAATTGGGACAGTTGGAGCAGCTTCCTGAGTTTATTCTGCCATCATGGCTCTACCACCAGAACTCAGGAGATATATATTTTTAAAAGTAGGAAAGGTCAAAAAAAGATTGAAAAAATATTTCATTTCAGGGATAAAGGAAAAACTTCAAAAAGGAAGCAACAAGTTAAAAATAATTTAAAATCTAAACATGTATCAGGATATAAGGTGTATACACACATATGTACATACATACACAAACACACACACACATATATATGTATATGTGCATCTAAATATATGTGTACATATATATAAGCATTGTGTAGATATGTATTAGAATTAAAACAATTATACTTTAATTTTTAAATGAACCAAAACACTTAATATAAATTATCTCATTTGATACAATAACTCTGGGAAATATGTAATATGATTCTACTTTACAGAAGAGAAAATTGAGGATTAAAAAAATAACTATTGTCACCTGTACTCCCTTATAAAAACAAACCCCCATCAAATGGCTAGTGACACTTTGAAAATGCCAATGACTAGTTTAAAATAAATATTAGTATCAAAAAGTATTATCAGTCATTTCATGGAGTTAGTCATATATCAAGAATGAGTGAGATGAGAAACATGCAGAAAATTTTCTATGGCCATCTTTGGGGACCAAATCCTTTTGGAGGCTTCTATAAATTCCCCACAGGTCCATGAAAGGGTTTATAACATCTGTCCTCACTTAGTAGAGTCAGTAATTCAAAGCTATTTTATATGGCAATTCACTCCATCCCAAAATACAGTCTAGCTGATTGCAGATCATCATATGAATAGAATAAATAAGAGTGAAGAGCAAGAAACTGGTCCTCTGTTAATGGCAGAGTTCCAAAATGATATTTTGGCACTGTTAGGGTCTCTTAGATAGTTCTATATCATGTGATTACATATTAACTTTTTCTTCTAATTCAGGAAAAGACCTTATGTACTTTTTTTTTCCATAAATAAATGTGAAGATAGTTGTCAATATTCATTTTGAAAAAAGATATATTCTAATTTTTTCTCCCTTACTCTTTTAAACCCCCCAAGACAGAAAACAATCTGATATATGTTAACTATGTGTAATTCTTTTACACATATATGCAAATTTGTCATATGCAAGAAAAATCAGACCATAAAAGAGGTAGGAGGAAAGGTCAGAAGAAAGAAAAGCAAAAACAGATAAAAAGAGGAAAATAGCATGTTTCAATCTAGATTCAGTCTTCATAGTTCTCTCTCTGGATGTTATTGACATTTCCAATCAAATTTTACCGGAATTTTTTGAATCACTGTATTATTGAGAAGAGCCTAGTCCATCACAGCTGATTATCACATAATTTTGTTGTTACACTGTACAATGTTCTTCTGGTTCTGCTCATTTCTATCAATATCACTACTTATATATTTTTTCAAGGTTTTTCTGAAATCAGCCTGCTCATCATTTCTTATAGAACGATAATATTCCATTTAATACATACACTGCAACTTATTCAGCCATTTTCCAAGTGATGGAGATCCATGTAATTTCCAGTTCCTTGCCATGACATAGAGAACTGAAGAGCTTATTTTCTTGATTGTAAATGATATTTAATTTTTTCAATTCTATGTAAAATCAAATTTTAACATTCTTTTTTTTTTATTTTGAATTTCAAATTCTCTCCCTCCATTGTTCTTCTCTTTTTCCCTGAGACAAGAAGGAAGAGGGGCAGAGCCAAGAGGGTGGAGTGAAAAGGTGACTTTCTGCCTCTCCTCCCATCTTCTCTCAAATCAACAATAAAATAAGCCTCTGACCTGATCTTCAAGTCAACCAACTCAGAAATATTTGGACATTGCTCTCTGGATAAATTCATATCAGGTTAGTCAGACTCGGACAGAGAGATAAATAGACGACTCCTGTGTAGGCTGGAAGTGTGGCTGGGACTTCAGCTCAGCTCATCGTGGCAGAAATTCCAAACTCCAAACTCCAAATTCCAAACACTTGGAGTTTATCTGAGGCAATCGGGACACTCTGCCCTGATTGGGGGCAGGTGTTCTGGCAGACTTGCCTTGTTTAAGGAGTAATTCGGACTTAGTCCTAGCCCCCACTGGCCCAGCACCTTAAGTCAACTCGCCGAAGTGCCCCAGGGCAAAGATTTTTCAGCCGCCGTTTTTTTTTTCCCTACCTTAAAGAGATATCCATGCTGTCAAAAAAAAAAAAATTAAGCAAAAGAGAGCTCTCACCATAGACAGATTTTATAAAGAGAAAGAAGAGATGATCACCCCAGATCCAGAGGTTCCTTTAGACAAAACTCAAGAGAAAATAAGCAAGGACCATCACTGGTCCCCTTTTCAAAAGGCCTTTCTGGAAGATTGCATAAAGAACCTCAAAAGAGAGCTGGAGGATAAATGGGAAAATAAACTGAAATCAGTGCAAAAAAGGATATAATATCTTGCAAGAAGGATATGATGCCCTGCAAAAGAGATATGAAAAAGACAGCAATTTATTGAAAAATAAAATTAGTGAAGTGGAAAAAGAGTGCAATGAACAAGTTGGCCAGTTACAAAAGGAGCTTAAAAAGGTAACTGAAGAAAACAACACTTTAAAAATAAGAATTGAACAAATGCAAATGAATGACTCAATAAGACTTCAAGAATCAGTCAAACAAAAACAAAAAAAATGAAAAATTAGAAGAAAATATGAAATATCTCCTAGGAAAAACAACTGACTTGGAAAATAGATCTAGGAGAGACAATCTAAGGATTATTGAACTTCCTGAGAGCCATGATGAAAAAAAGAATCTAAACACTATCTTCCAGGAAATCCTGAAAGAAAACTGCCCTGAGACTGTAGAATCAAAGGGCAAAATCACCATTGAAAGAATTCACCAATCACCTCCCAAAAGACACCCCAAAATTAAGACCCCAAGGAATATCGTGGCTAAATGTCAGGAATAGAGCACCAAGGAACAAATTCTGCTAGCAGCTAGAAAGAAACAATTCAAATACCGAGGATCAATAATTAGAATCACACAGGATCTGTCAGCCTCCACACTGAAGGATCGAAGGGCCTGGAACCAGATATTCCGAAGGGCAAAGGAAATTGGATTACAACCAAGAATAACCTATCCAGCTAGAATCATCATTATCCTTCAGCGAAGAAGATGGTGATTCAATGATATAGGTGAATTTCACCTATTTCTAATGAAACTACCAGATCTGAACAAAAAATTCGACACCCAAACACAGAACTCAAGAGATGCATAAAAAGGTAAAAAGGAAAGGACTCTTGAGAACTTTATTTTTACTAGGGGGATACTTAAAGTTTGGGTGTATAATTAACTAGATATTACTTTGATAATATGAAAAAGAGAACTAGAGGGGAAAAGGTTGTCATACTGGGGAAAAGAGGGAAAAAGTGGTAAAATAAGATCTAAAAAAAAGGAGGTAAAAACAAGGTAAAATCACTTGAAGAGGCATAGAAAACCTAATATAATTGAGAGAAAGAGGGGAGGGAGATGAGCATTGTGTAAATCTTACTCTCATCAGTTTGGGCTCTAAAAGTGTTTATCAGACATTTGATTTCATAGAGAAACTTGTCTATTGCTAGAGGGAAGTGGGAGGGAAAGGAGGAAAAGTAGAGGACAAACTAATAGAAGGGAAAATACAAGAATCAGGGGAAAGGAGTAAAAACAGGGGGAGGGGATCTAAAGGGTGGAGTATTGTTTGGGGTAGGGGGTCATCAAAAGCAAAGTACTGAGGAGGGGGGAAGGGAGAAAGGGGAAAGGAAAGGGGAAAACATAACTTGGGTAAATAGGATGGCAGGAAATAAAGAATTAGTTATTCTATCTGTGAATGTGAATGGGATGAACTCTCCCATAAAGCGGAAGCGGATATCAGACTGCATTAAAAACCAGAATCCCACAATATGTTGTCTACAAGAAACACATCTAAAACATAGTGACACATATAGGATGAAGGTAAAAGGCTGGAGTAGGACCTATTATGCTTCAGGTGAACAAAAAAAGCAGGGGTAGCAATCCTTATCTCAGATCAAGTAAAAGCCAAGATAGATCTAATCAAAAGAGATAAGGAAGTAAACTATATTTTATTAAAGGGTACCATAAATAATGTAGCAATATCTATATTAAATATATATGCAATAGCACACAAATTCCTAGGGGAGAAATTAAGAGAGATGCAAGAAGAAATAGACAGCCAAATGATACTAGTGGGGGATCTCAAACTTGCTCTCTCAGAATTAGATAAATCAAACTACAAAATAAGCAAGAAAGAAACTAGGGAGATAAACCAATTGTTAGAAAAGTTAGGTATGAGAGATCTATGGAGAAAGTTGAATGGAGACAGTAGGGAGTTTACTTTTTTCTCAGCAGTCCATGGAACCTATACAACAACTGACTATGTGTTAGGGCATAAAAACCTCAAAATCAAATGCAGAAAGGCAGAAATAGT
>JAJPUD010006984.1:16742-94183 GCA_023553655.1 Myrmecobius fasciatus
AAGCCAAAGACCCCAGCTTTTGGGATAAATACTCTCTATTTTGCAAATCTGCTGGGAAAATTGGAAACTAGTGTGGAAGAAATTAGGGCTTGACCCATACCTAACACCCATACCAAGATAAGATCTAAATGGGTTCATGATCTAAAGAGGGACTTTTTAAGCAAGTTAGTGGAACGTAATATAGTTTATCTCTCAGACCTGTGGAGATGGAATAAATTTATGTCCAAAGAAGACCTGGAACTCCTAATTGAACGCCAGAAGGATAATTTTGATTATATTAAGTTAAAAAGTTTCTGTACAAACAAAACAAATGCAGACAAGATTAGGAGGGAAGCATCAAATTGGGAAATCATCTTTAAATTTAATGGTTCTGATAAAGGTCTCATTTCTAAAATATATAGAGAATTGTCTCATATATATAAGAATTCAAGCCACTCTTCAATAGATAAGTGGTCAAGGGATATAAACAATTTTCAGATGATGAAATTAAAACCATCGCTAGTCATATGAAAAGTTGCTCCAAATCACTATTGATCAGAGAAATGCAAATTAAGAGAACTCTGAGGTACCACTACACACCTGTCAGATTGGCTAAAATGACAGGAAAAGATAACGATGAATGTTGGAGGGGATGTGGGAAAACGGGGACACTAATATATTGTTGGTGGAACTGTGAACGGATCCAACCATTCTGGAGAGCAATTTGGAGCTATGCTCAAAAAGTTGTCAAACTGTGCATACCCTTTGACCCAGCAGTGTTTCTACTGGGCCTATATCCCAAAGAGATCTTAGAGGAGGGAAAGGGACCCACCTGTGCAAAAATGTTTGTGGCAGCTCTTTTTGTAGTGGCTAGAAACTGGAAACTGAAGGGATGCCCATCAATTGGAGAGTTGCTGAATAAATTATGGTATATGAATGTTATGGAATATTATTGCTCTGTAAGAAACGACCAGCTGGCACGATTTCAGAGAGGCCTGGAGGGACTTGCATGAATTGATGCTGAGTGAAACGAGCAGAACCAGGAGATCATCATACACAGCAACAACAGTATTACATGATGATCAATTCTGATGGACATGGCTCTCTGCAACAAAGAATTGTCTCAAACCAGTTCCAATTGTTCGCTGAAGAAAACCATATACAACCAGAGAGAGGGAAATGAAATATGGACCACAACGTAACATTTTCGTGATCTCTATTGACATTTGCTTGCATTGTGTTGCCTTTCTCTGATTCTTTTTTTTTTCTTGTAGATAGGAATTTTCTTGCATAACTTCTCAAGCATTTCAACATTATTAACATGTAGTGGACTTTCTGCCATCTAGGGGAGGGGAGGGGACTGGGGGTAAAATTTGTAATGGAAAGCTTTGTAAAGATCATTGTTGGGGAACTACCCATACATATGTTATACAAATAAAAAGCTTTAATAAATAAAAAAAGACAAGAAGGAAGATGGTATAGGTTATACATTTGCAGTCATGAAATATTTTCATATTATTCCATCTTGTAAAAGAAAAAGCAAATCCTGCCCTAAAAACATTAAAAATAAAGAAGGATAAAAAATATCATGTTTTGATTTGCATTTAACATTCATCAGTTCTTTCTCTGGAGGTAGAAAGTATTTGTTGTCATAAGTCTTTCAAAATTTTCTTGAATGTATTGCCAAGAATAAATATCATTCACATTTGATCATCATACAATATTGCTGTTATTGTACACAATATCCTTTGCTGTTTATTTTGCATAATTCAATGCAATTTTACTGATATTTCTGAAAGCATCCTGCTCATCATTTTTATGACATAATAGAATTACATTACAAATATGTATCACAACTTATTCAGCCATACCCCAAATTGATTGACATCCAATCGATTTCCAATTCTTGGCCACCAGAAAAAGAGCTCCTGTAAACATTCTTCTACATGTAGAACCTTCCCCCTCCCATTTTGATCTCTTTGCTATACAGATCTGGTGGTGGTCTTGCTGAATCAAAAATTATGCAGAGTTTTATGACCTTTCTGGCACAATTACAAATAATTTTTCAGAAATGTTGGATCAGATCACAAATCAAATAAATTTTCCCATATCCCATGCAATATTTGTCACTGCTTTTTTTGTCCTAATATTCAATCTTTAGGTGTGATGTAGCACCTTATAACCTTATTAAATTTGTATTTCTTAATAGAACAAAAGTTAATTGGAAGTTAAACAATCTATTACTAAAGAATGAATGGGTGAAACAGCAAATCAAAGACACAATCAATAATTTCATCCAGTTGAATGACAATAATGACACAAAATTATGTGGGATGTAGCCAAAGCAGTTATGAGGTAATTATATATATCCAGATGCTTACTTGCATAAAATAGAGAAAGAGAAGATCAATGATTTGAGGTTACAATTAAAAAAGCTAGACAAAAAACAAATTTAAAACCCTCAATTAAATACCAAATTGGAAATTCTGAAAATAAAACAGGATATTAATAAAAGGGAAAATAAGAAAATTATTGAATTAATAAGTACAACTAAGAGTTGGTTTCATGAAAAAAAATGAAAAATTATGAAAAAATGAAATAGCTAGGCCTTTAATTAATTTAATTAGAAAAAGGAAAAAAGAAAATCAAATTGTTAGACTCAAAAATGAAAAGGGAGAACTTCCCTCCAATTAAAAGGAAATTAGAGTAATAATTAGGAGTTACTTTGCCCAACTTTATGCCAGTAAGTTTGGTAATCTAAATGAATTGAAGGAATATCTACAAAAATATAGACTGCCCAGGTTAACAGAAGAGGAAATAAATTATTTAAATAGCCCCTTTTTAGAAAAAGAAATAGAACAAGCTATTAATCAACTCCCTAAAAAAAAACTCCATGGCCAGATGGATTTGCATGTGAATTCTACCAAACATTTACAGAATAATTAATTCCAATACTATATAAACTATTTGAAAAAATAGAGAAAGAAGGTGTTCTACGAAATTCCTTTCATGATACAGATATGGTACTGATAGCTAAACCAGGTAGGGTGAAAACAGAGAAAGAAAACTATAGACCAATTTCCCTAATGAATATTAATACAAAAATCTTAAATAAAATATTAGCAATGAGATTACAAAAAGTCATCCCCAGGATAATACATTATGACAAAGTCGGGTTTATACCAGGAATGCAGGGCTGGTTCAATATTAGGAAAACTATCAGCATAATCAACTATATTAATAGCCAAAATAACAAAAATCATATGATTATCTCAATAGATGCAGAAAAAGCATTGATAAAATCTAACACCCATTCCTATTACTATAGACTGTAGTCTCTCTCTCTATATATATATATATATTTGTATGTATATATATATAGTGTATACTCCTATATGTATTATATATAGTGTATATTCATATATATATGCATATATATAAAGTGCATATTGTCATATGTATATATATAGTATATATTCCTTTACACTAGAAAGTATAGGAATAAATGGGCTTTTCCTTAAAATGATCAGCAGCATCTATTTAAAACCATCAGAAAGCATCATAAGTAATGGGGACAAATTAGTACCATTCCCAGTAAGATCAGGAGTGAAACAAGGCTACTTTTTATCACCATTACTATACAATATTGTATTAGAAATGTTAGCTTTGGCAGTAAGAGTAGTAAAAGATATTAAAGGAATTAGTGTAGGTAATGAGGAGACCAAATTATCACTCTTTGCAGATGATATGACGGTATAATTAGAGAACTGGAGACTCAACTAAAAAAACTACTAGAAACAATTCACAAGTTTAGCAAAATTGCAGGATACAAAATAAATCCACTTAAATCATCAGCATTTTTATATATCAACAACGTTCATCAGCAAGGGATACAAAAAGAAATTCCATTCAAAATGACTGTCAATAGTATAAAACATTTGGGAATCTATCTGCCAAGGGAAAGTCAGGAACTATATGAACTAAACTATAAAACATTTTCCACACAAATAAAGTCAGACCTAATCAGTTGGAAAAATATCAAGTGCTCATGGTTAGGCTGAAGAAACAGAATAAAAGTGACAATACTACCTAAATTAATTTATTTATTTAGTGTCATAGCAGTTGAACTCCCAAGAAATTATTTTACAGATCTAGGGAAAAAAAAATGTAGCAAAGTTCATCTGGAAGAACAAAAGGTCAAGAATTTCAAGGGAATTAATGAAAAAAATGCTGATTAAGGTGGCCTAGCTGTGCCAGATCTAAAACTATATTGTAAAGCAGCAGTCATCAAAACCACTTGGTATTGGCTAAGAAACAGAGTAACAATCAGTGGAATAGGATAGGATCATAGGACAAAATAGGCAATAACTATAGCCATCTAGTGTTCGACAAACCCAAAGACCCCAGCTTTTGGTATAAGAACTCCCTATTTGACAAAAACTGCTGGGAAAATTGGAAACTAGTATGGAAGAAACTAGGCATTGATCCACACCTAACACCGTATTCCAAGATAAAGGCAAATGGATTCATGATCTAGAAATAATGATATTATAAACAAATTAGAAGAACTTAGAATGGTTTATCTCTCAAATCTGTGGAGGAAGATGGAATTTGTGACCAAAGAAGAAGTAGAGATCATCATTAGTCACAAAATAGATAATTTTGACTATATGAAGTTAAAAAGTTTTTGTACAAACAAAATGAACACAGACAAGATGAGAAGGGAAGCAATAAACTGGGAAAACATTTTTTTTACATTTAAGGGTTCCGTTAAAGGCCTCATTTCTAGAATATATAGAGAATTGACTAATATTTACAAGAATTCAAGCCACTCTCAAATCGATAGTCAAAGGATATGAACAGACAATTTTCAGATGATGAAATTAAAACTATCTCTAGTCATATGAAAAGTTGCTCCAAATCACTATTGATCAGAGAAATGCAAATTAAGAGAACTCTGAGGTACCACTACACACCTGTCAGATTGGCTAAAATGACAGGAAAAGATAACGATGAATGCTGGAGCGGATGTGGGAAAACTGGGGCACCGATACATTTTTGGTGGAACTGTGAACGGATCCAACCATTCTGGAGAGCAATTTGGAACTATGCCCAAAAAGTTGCCAAACAATGCATACCCATTGACCCAGCAGTGTTTCTACTGGGTCTATATCCCAAAGAGATCTTAAAGGAATGAAAGGGACCCACGTGTGCAAGAATCTTTGTGGTAGCCCTTTTTGTAGTGACTAGAAACTGGAAACTGAATGGATGCCCATCAATTGGAGAAGGGCTGAATAAATTATGGCATATGAATATTATGGAATATTATTGTTCTGTAAGAAATGACGAGCAGGATTGATTTCAGAGAGGCCTAGGGAGACTTGCATGAACTGATGCTGAGTGAAATGAACAGAACCAGGAGATCATTATACACAGCAACAAGACTATATGATGATCAGTTCTGATGGACATGGCTCTCTTCAACAATGAAATGTTCCAAACCATTTCCAATTGTTCAGGGAAGAAAGCCATATACCCCAGAGAGAGGGATATGAAATGTGGACTACAACATAACATTTTCATGCTCTCTATTGATGTTTGCTTGCATTATGTTTCCCTTCTCAGATATTTTTTTCTTTTACCTCCGACTTTTCTTGCACAGGAAGATAACTGTAAAAATATGCAAACACATATTCAATTTGTCAAGTATTTTAACATAATTAACATGTAGTAGACTTCCTGCCATCTAGGGGAGGGGTGGGGACTGGGAGGAAAATTTGTAATGGAAAACTTTGTAAGGGTCAATGTTGAAAAATTACTCATACATATGTTTTGCAAATAAAAAGCTTTAATAAAAATAAGTTAATACAATTATTAAATTTTTTTTAAAAAGTATTATTTGTGGGAAAAAAGGGATTAGGGCTAAATGACCTCTAACATAAATTCCAACTCTCAATCCTGCCATTTCATTATTTTAATGTTTTGCCAACATTATTTTATGAAAATGTCACATTTCCTAATCTTTAATCCTATGGATAAGGAATAATTACTTCATTTTGTTTACATTGCTAAAAATTTTAAATGGCATATAATACAATGGAGGTTTTGGAATCTGGAATACTTCAGTTTCAAATATTGTTTCAGACAGTTATTTACTATGTTATCTGGGCAAGAGATTTAATCTCGGTTTGTCTCAGATACTTCCTTTGCTACATCATAGGATTGTTCTGAAGATAAAATGAGATAAACTGCATAAAGAATAATATAAAACTATTATTTCTTTAATAAGTGAATTACTGACTTTGAAAACAGTACACAATCCAAAATATACATTTACATATAGATATACACATATGTATATAAACATGTATAAACAAATATAAAATTTCTTCTCATACAGATCAGCCACCTTTTATTTTTAACAAAAGGGCTTCTTTACAAATATTATCAATAGTCCAGTGTAAGTAAGCTCAAAAGAAATTATAATATGATATGCTCACTCTAGATGGTATCATAGTGAAAGAGAATAATTCATTAGAAGACAGAATGGTACATTGAAAAAGGAAGTGAATTTCAATTTTCAAGTATGCATATAGGCTCTACCATTTAGTAAATGTAGACCTTAGATAACTCAGTTTATATCATTGTGCTCTAGTTTCTTCAGTTGCAGTATAAGAGTTTGAATAGATTATCTAAGATTAACACCTCCTCCCCTCAACTTTAAATCTAAGAAGTGGAAACATCTTCAAAAGAGAATATTAATTTTGGTTCAAATGAATTTTGAGACATTTATTATTTATCACTTGAAAACAATTATAATTCTATTTTTATTTTGAAAGTAATAGAATTATATAGAAAATCATAAATCCATACTTTGGCCATAAAAAAACTGTATATACAAAAGGGAAATTCAGTTTTATCATCTCAAGTTTTCTTTTTTTCTTCACTTGATATTTGATTGACTTTTTAATTATAATTTGTTTTATCTCTATGCTTAATGCTAATAATATATTAGGTTTAATAACACTTGAGAGTGCTATGTTTAATTTATTTTGAAACCTCATTATTGTGATTCTTTCTAGCCTCTGGTTTATTGGGAAACCACAATGAGACTTCAGGTATTTGTACACTGTTTTTGTTACTTGCTGATTAGTTTGTTTTCCCTATTAGTCTTAAAAAAGATTCAAGATTATAATTATGTGTTTAAAATTTCTTTAACTTTGAGTATACAAATGCTATAGAAATTAAGATATGCTATATATCTTATCATGATTTATGCCTTTGCCATTTTGATTTTATCAAGCTACTGTGCATAAAATGTTTACTTTGAATAGAGTAATCAAAAATACATGTAAATAAAATTACAAATAGGTGTCTTACTTAGCTCTTATTTTCATTGTTGGGGGTCACAGAAACTGGTCTTATGAATTTAAGAAAGAAATTATATAGCCCATGGAGTAAATGAGTAATTGTAAGAGGGATGCTATGTACCACTGATGTTCAAATCCCCAATGCCCTCAAGGAGTTTTTGAAATATACCAAAGTAAATGATCTCAAAAACATTTATTATTGTCCAGTGAGGCTCAATTTTTTTTCTTTGAGTGTGAAATGTTTTAACAAACTAAAGATTAAATATCAATATATCACTAGTAAACAGGCTGATTAATGCAGTCATGTGTGTGTGTGTGTGTGTGTGTGTGTGTGTGTGTGTGTGTGTAGTATCTGTGTGTGTGTTTAAAATGATAAGACAGCTGTTCTCATATTACTAAAACATTATATTTGGAGGTAATTTTGTGATAGGGTTGTTAAACATGTTTTCAGTAGTATAAGTCTTAGGAATAAATTTGTAAGGCATTCCAAGTAACTACATATAAAAACATGTATATGTATATACGTGTGTATAAAACAAAACAAGAACACAGTATCATTAACATAGAGAAATCTTAGTATAGAAAACCGTCCCTTAACAGAGATCAGCTACATTATGTTATTAAAGTTGCCCCATGTACTGAAAGGACTCCATTGAAACAACCCTCGTTTGAATTTTTGGAGCAAAAATTGAATTTTAGTCATTCTATCCTCCAAGACTTCACTTGGAGTGTCAATGAGTAATATTTTTAATTTTTAAAAATATTTTAAACAATTATATTTCAGTGTAAATTCATACATTTTCTTTTTTATCTTTGTGCTAATGTAATTTTATTTATTTTGTTAAATATTTCCTGATTACTTTTTTAATAAAGCTTTTTATTTACAAAACATATGAGTGATTTTTCTACATTGACCTTTGCAAAAACTTTTTTTTCCCAAGCTTTACCCCTCCTTCCCCCCCCACCCCTAGATGACAGGTAATCTAATACATGCTAAATGGGATAAATTATATGACAAATCCAATACATGTATACATATCTATACAGTTATCTTACTGCACAAGAAACATCAGATCTAGAAAGAGAAGAAGAAAAAACAACCTAAGAAGGAAAACAAAATGCATGGAAATATTCACAGAAAGCGTTAAAATGCTGTGTTATGGTTCACACCCAGTTCCCCCAGGCCTCTCTCTGGATGTATATGACTATCTTCATCGCTGAACAACTGGTTGGAATCACATCATTGTTGAGGAGAACCATGTCCATCAAAATTGATCATCATATAGTCTTGTTGCTGTGTATAATGTTGTCCTGGTTCTACTGATTTCACTCAGCATCAGTTCATGCAAGTCTCTCCAGACCTCTCTGAAATCCTCCTGTTGGTCGTTTCTTACAGAGCAATAATATTCCATAACATTCATATACCATAATTTATTCAGCCATTCTCCAATTGATGGGCATCCTTTCAATTTCCAGTTTCTTGCCACTACAAAAAGGGCTGCCACAAACATTTTTGCACATGTGGGTCCCTTTCCCTCCTTTAAAATCTCTTTGGGATACAGGCCCAGTAGAAACACTGCTGGGTCAAATGGTATGCACAGTTTGATAACTTTTTGAGCATAGTTCCAAATTGCTCTCCAGACATTCATACATTTTCAATGTACATATTATACTCTTAATATTATGAACAAGGATTTTATACTCCATTTTCAAATGTAGTTTGTTGGTTAACAGAATTTAATTATAAAATTATATATTTTGTTGTTACTGTTGAGTAATTTCCAGTCATTTCAATTGATCAGTTTTTGTGCAGCTCTTCATTACCTCATTTGGGGTTTTCTTGGCAAAGAGGATGGTTTGCTATTTCCTTTTCTAGCTCATTTTACAAATGATAAGCTGAAGTGCACAAAGATTAATGACTTGCACATGTCACACTAGTGCCTTCTTCCTGATTCCAGGTCTAACACTCTACCCATTATGCCACCTCAACCCTATATATCTATGGCTATCTAATTACACTACACTTCATTTGTAAAACTGGGAGAGTAGGAGGATAATGATCTAATTTTAAAAATAGTTACTGTGAAGAGGTTTAAGCTTTGAGAGAGTTCTATTTTGGACTTGTTCAATTTGGGATGCCTATGGTACATATGGTTTGTAATGCACTATAGGCAGTTGAAAATGCAAGATGGGAGATCATGAGAGAGATTGTAAAGATAGATGAATAGACAGATTGATAGACAGACAGGCAGGCAGGCAAGTAGGATAACAAACAGAAGGAATCCTGGGATTAAAAACTTGGATGTGGATATAGCCTTGATGATTAGTGAGCAAAAGAAAAAAAAAAAGGAGTAATAATCATATCAGTAGAAGAATAACCAGGAGAGACCACTTTTCTGAAATCTCAAGAAAAGGAGAATATTCAAGAGGAAAGTAAACTCTAGAATCAACTATTATGTAGAAGTCAATAAGATTGTAATCTAATCATCAGAATTGTGAATTTAAAATGCATTCATAATTCTTGAGAGGGAAATTCCAGTTGCTTGATAGGATAGAAACTCAAATTATATAGTGTTGAATAAAAGGAAGTGGAGGCAAAAAAAAAATTATAAAAAATTTTCTTCACTGTCGTAGGAATGTGGCTGTGCACCTTTGAATTTTGATGGTTCTCAGTTTGGTCATTTGAGAGATTAAGAGATTGACCCAAATTTGATTCTGGTTCTAAAAAATTGTGAAATTTTATGATATTTCCTGTCATCTATGTATTATTGATTGTTGTGTTAATATGTATGTAAAATCTACGTAAATCTAAATGACAAAGGTTTATTTGATTTTTTTTTTTAAAAAGGCCATTCATTTCTACTTCTATAAGTAGATTAGAGTATTCCCTATTGGTTTGATGTGAAGAGGCATGTATGCATAGAAAGTTTACATATACATATCTGTACTTACCAAAAATATAGACACAATTTTGCTTGTCTTCATGTTTAAATATAATGTATATATTTAATATATGAGAGGACTGTATATTTAGTTGTATACTATGTATAGTAACTATACAGCAATATGTGTATATACATATATATTATAAATGCACATATACTAAACTATTTCTATACACATGTACTAAAATATTTCTATACACATGGATACATGTATTCCTATATCATATTGCTGAAAACATAAAAAAACATAAAATGGATGGAGAGGATGCTTGAAAATAAACAAAGAAATAGATAAAGGAGGTATTGAAAGAAAACAACTAACAAATAATTTCTAAGCCATGGTTGTGATTAATTTTGATCTTTCAGGGAATACTGTCCAAAAGCAACATTTGTGACGACAATTCCCCCAGTTCCTAAATGCAGCTAGGTGGCTGACCTCAGACACTTAGTAACTATGTGACCCCAGGCAAATCATTTAACTCTGCTTCTGTTTCCTCATTTGTAAAATGAGCTAGAGAAGGAAATAACAAACCACTTCAGTATCATTGCCAAGAAAACCCCCAAAGGTGTCACAAAGAGTCAGAGAGACATCTAAAAAATGAGCGAACAGCAGCAAATATCTCTAAACTCAAGGAGAAAGGTGTGATCTCAAAATATGTTGATGAACAAAATGAGAAAAAGACATGAATGGCCGGGCACCTTTTCTGTTTGTTGCACATATATATATATATATATATTTACTTAGCTTGCTAATGCTAGAAACAAAACAATGTAATGTAAATGATTTTTAAGTTATCTATATTGTTCCTTCCCTTCCTTAGCACAGATAATTGAGATACCACCAAATGTATAACACAAAATAGGTGTTAAATCTCGCCAAAATTGCTAGTAGGTAATGTATCAGGACACTGATTCTATTATGTCATATATATGCCACTTGAACACTACCATCTGTGCAACAACCTTAGAGCACCACTTATCTGCCCTTGGAGTTACTGCTTCGGGCTTCCTAGTACTATGCTTTTTCAATAACAGCTCTGTATGGCTAAGGAATCTCCCATGCTGAGCTTCTGTACTTGCCAACCAGCCTTTAACATTTCTCTCTGACTAGGACCCTAGAATTTTGAGGTTAAAAAGTCACAAGTAACTCTTAGAGAACATATAAGTTTTAGAACAGTGGAAACATTTTTAAAAGCATAATGTAATATATGATAACATAGAGAAAAATGCAAATGATAAAATGAAGTTATTAAAATGTGAAAAATCATAAATTGTTTTAGTATACTAATTTGCAAATATTTCAGAAATATTAAGGGAAAAGCATTAATACAAAGCTTAAATGACCCTTGCAATGTCCTTATACTAGCAATATCCATTAATATTAGAGGATGTGAAATCTTGGCAGTTGTCTCTCTCTTTTTTTTAAGCAGACAAATTTGTGAGCAGACTTAGAGAAGATGGTGCCAATTCTTCCTGGATTGGGCTGCTTAATATTTGTAAATTAGACACCATAATTTTCCTCATAGCCATTATCACAAAGCATCAATTGTCTACCTATATTTTACAAAGATTTCTAGGTAACCTTGAACTTTCTCCTTTGGGAGTTTATAAGGCACACCAACATACATAAAGATAATTGTGCAAATATGTGTGCATATATTGGATTTCACATATATATTTTACCATGTTTAACATATGTTGGACTATTTGTCATCTAGGGGAGGAGGTGGGAGAAGGGAGGAGGAAATTGGAACATGAGTTTTGCAAGGACTAATGTTGAAGAATTATCCATGCATATGTTTTTGGGGAAAAAAAAAGCTTTAATAAAGGAAAAAAGGAATACATAGCATACCAAAGAATAACTTGGAAATAAGAGTGAAATAATCTATGAAGTGAAATAGATTTACCTACTATGTTAGACAAAGAATTATTTGTGTTTTAGATAATTGAATGGTGGGCCTAGTGTGAGTGCATACATGTTGTGAAGATATTTCCAGTAATTCCATATGTATTCCTTGTTCTCTTATCCAACTTTCTCTGAAAGCCTTTAAGACAACCAGCATATTCTTAGCTTCTTTTCAAAGCTGGGCTCAGCTGTCCCTTTCAAATTGAAAGGGTAAAAGTAATACTAAATACAATATTTCTATATGCTTTGGTTTCATTCCTTGATCATTGCATTAAATTAAATTAACATTTCTTTCCTGTCCAAGAAGCAGTATGGTATGAGTAACAGAAAGAAGTCTGTCACTGAAGTCAGAAAGAACTGGATTCAAGTAAATCTTTCATATATACTGGGTACACAATCCTGAGGAAGTTATTTAATTTTTCAGAGTTTGAGGCAACTTCTTGTTTGAAAGTTCAACTTTCTTGAAAAGTTGGTGCCTATATGTATATTAGAAAGTCACCAAGAAAAAAGACAAACAACAGAATGTGTAAACAGAGATTTCTAAGACTTTTTTTTTGTTTCTGCAGAAGTTGATATAATTATGGTAACTCATTTGCTTATTAAGTATGAACTGAAGAGAAAAAGCTGAAACCATCTTTAACCACTCTTCAGAGTTGATACTATAATTATATGTTAGCATTTATAGTAATCAACAATTGTTACAAAGCAGGGCTTAATTTATTATTTTGTTATTGTCTGTATTGAAGAAAATGTGTTCATACCTTCTTTCCTCTCCTCTCCCCCACCCCAATAACTGTTTTTTAGATACCTATATACCCCTGCATTATTCTATAAACATTATTTGAGTTCCTCATGAGTGTAGTAGAAGAGGTCAGGAATGAATTTATCATCAGACTGAAAGGCTGGTTACTGGAGGCTAATAATGAGTGTAATATTAACTGGCATTTACATGCTGCTTTAAGCTTTGAAAAATGCTTTAACTAAATTATCTCATTTGAGCTCACAATACCCCTGGGTGTAGCGTACATGTGATTCTTGGGTCTTTTGATTGTTTATTTTTTTTAAGCATTTTACTAGGCTAACAAAATGTATCTTTAAAGGCTCTCCTTCAGTAAGGTGCATGCTATACTTACAAGGTTTTTAAAGAAGTTTTTTTTATGATTTGCATCTTACATGTTTCCAAAAAGAATTTTAGAAGGCATTCAAATAAACATACAGAGATAATTGAAGATTATGAGAAGTATGACTTCATAAAACAAGGAACAACAGTACCAGATGAGGATAGTATAAAAAAGCTCAGTGAAAGACCCAATTAAATCAACTCATCCAGAGGATAGTTAAGGATGATAATGGAAGACAATAAACAGAAAAGTAATTTTAAAAAATAGGTAGACCTTAAAAAAATAAACTTTTTACCATCAAACATAGTGCATCATTTATATTTGACATCTAATATCACAGCCCTATAGGAAATAAAGAATATAAATGAAACTAAATGTAACAAAAATGAGAAAAGCAGACATATTAGACCCCTGCTGGAGTTCATGAAATTATGATAACAATGAGGGGGTCACTTAAAATGTATCTAAGGGAAGGTAACATACTAGAGCAAAGGTCCAGTGAAACATCTAACAAAATGTGTGCATATGTGTGTGTGTGTGTGTGTGTGTCCTCGGGGGTAGTGTTTCCCCTCTTATTTGAAATCTTTAAGTAGAGATTGAATGACCATTTCTAAGTATGTTCTAGTATGGATTCTTTTGGGCACGAATTTGCCTAAATGGCCATCTTTCCAATTCTAAAACTATTGGATTCTGATTTAGAGATGTCATTTGAAAGAGCATTTATATGTTACCATGTAGATATGAAAAGTTTGAATTAGGTGGAAATTACAAAGGGAAATTTGAGTTCAATCTTAGAAAAGATATTTTATTAGAGGTCTTCAAAAATATAATGGATGATGTATCTTGAGAGTTATTTAGATTTCTCATTTTTAGAAGTAATCAAGGAAAGAATGTACAATTCTTTAATAGCAAGTTGAAGAAGGAATTTCTGATCAAGTATGAGTTAGATTAGGTAGCCCCAGAGGTGTTTTCTACTTTTTGGATTTTATGGTAAAATTGGCTTCATAAAATCTGTTTCTTCCTTAAAGATATATCTCAGGCTTTACATTCTACATAAAATTAACTTCCCCTTATTTTTCCAACTGTTAGTGTCCTCCTTCCCTTCCTTCCCAATTATCTTTTATTGTGTTATGTATATAATGTCTATGCTTCCATTATCCAGAACATAATAGGTGCTGAATGAATGCTTTGATTCATGATTTTTTTTTGTTCCATGTCATTTTCAGTTTTATATTATATGTCCTTTGAGATCAGGGAGTGTTGCATTTTTCCTTTTGGTATACCCCATGCTGAACATGAGTCTTTGCACATAGTATATTTTTTCTGACTTGAACTCCTTGCTTCTCTAATTATTTTCCAAATTGCCGGTAAAATTGCCAAAGTAATATTTCTAATTTACAGCTTGAACCAAGTCATTTCCAAGATCAATAAAGTCTATGGACCTTCCTATTACTTTTATGATCAATTACAAACTCCTCTGTTTGGCATTTCAAGTTTTTCTCGATCTCCCTCTAGCCCATCATTCCAGTCTTAGAGGTTATTACTCTCTTTCATGCACTCCCTTGTGCAGACAAATTTGCTTGCTTGCTGTTTTTCATACAAGACACTCTATGTCCTGAATTCATGGATTTGCATGAACTATTTCTTCTTTCTGACATATATTCTTTCTTTATCTCCACCTCTGAAATTCCTGAATATTTTTAAACCTATTTAACCCCCATCCCTATAAGACATCTTTCCTGATCCCCCCAAACTCTCCATTCACACCAAAAATCTACCTTGTATGACTTCATACTTAAGGTATTATTCTGCCCCAATAATGTGAACTCCACAAAGGAGACATTATTCTCTTTTTTATCTTTTGCACTTTAGAGCCTAATACAATTTCTGACACACAGTAGAAATTTGAAAAATAATTGATGGGTATGTGTATGTGTGAATTTAATTCATAATAAGCCACAGCTATCCTGTTGAGGGATGATAGGGAACAAAGGTTTGAAACTAAAGCCCCCTTCCAGCTCATCTACTCTAAATCATGTTTGTCAAACAGAAGTACATGGCAGTGGTGACATGTTAACCTAGAAAGACACAAATTAGTATCATATATGTAGTGTTAGAAATACACTCTTGACTTGGAAAATCAGATATCAAGGAAAATTTATTAAAGAAGAATCTTAAAGAATGGTCTAAACATTTTTTGACCATAAGTGGGCCCCACTTCTCTTAAGGAAGAGGTAGCACTGAGCACAGAAGTGGGAGAAGTTTTATACTTGCTACTGTGGTGTAGCCCCTCCCTTCAGAGAATGGATTGGTCCCTTTCTTTGTGATTACAATCTTTCTGATATACCCACTACATGATTCTCCTAGGAGGATATGGGATGTGCTGTTTAATATTCAATTAGCCTATTAAGTAAGTGCAATAGTAATTTGGTCAAGTCAGGTCATTGACCTTACTAGTTTGGGGTGATGAGTTATTATCTTAAATTTGTGGTTTTCTCAAAACCACAAGACTATTTCTGACCAGCTGAATCCACCTGTGCCTTTTAACCCCTTAATCCCTTGTTTGCTCACAGCTTTTACTGATCACTTAATTGTTCTGTAGAATTATTATACGGAATGCTCTGGATTAGATGCCCTCCTAGGTCTCTTCAGTTTTATGAGTTTGAGATTCTGTCAACTGAATCCTAAGAAAAAAAATCTAAATTCATCTTATAGGGATCCATAATTTGTGGGTCAACATTTAAAGCTAATATGATTTAGGGTAAACACTATCTTGCCAAGTGGTTTTAACCAAGGCTCAAAGTTATAGATGTGGTCAAAGAGCATTCTGTTTTCAGTTTATGTGAAAACCCTGCTACACCAGGAAGTAAGCCTTCATTGAGGCCGAATACTGTGCTTCCAATTAAACTGATAAACTTGTAATATTGATTCATTAAACCATGACACCATACACATCTTTCATATTTGTATTTCTTTGCTGATAAAATCTCAGACTGGGAAGTTATATATTATATCAATACTAGGTCTTAGATTGAGGGTGTTAATACTGTTAATTCAAGAAGTAAAGCTAGCATATGATTTCAAAATGTCATGGCTAATGGATGTACTAACTATAAGTCAGAAAAGCATAGACTCATTTTACCAATGGTGAATATTTATTGAACACTGTGTTGCAGAATCCTGTGCTGGCTTCTAAGAAATACAGACAAAAAGTAACTGTGTCTGTCCTCAGATAAGACATTTTACTGTGGAAAGAGTGGAGGAAAGATGAAAGATATAGATATATAAATAAATATAAAATATTATTTGTATATATGTATATGCATACATGCATATGCATATATATGCATATATACACATATAGGTTTGCATGCTGATTAATCATAATAAGGGAAATTTCAGATTCAAAATAGCAACCTCACTTCAAAGGAAAAGCAATTAAAAATTGGATATCAGTACTGAAAAGTTATGTACAATCTTTATTTACAAAATAAAATGAGAGTGATTCCACTCAAATGTAAAAATTTGAGCAATCCACTATTAAAAAACAAAAGTTAAAGAGATTTCTGTGCTTTTGAGTTACACTTCTTCAATGGCATTTGCATAATTGTTTTAAAAACTTTAATACTCCTATTTTTCATTATTCAATAAATAACAACAATAATTAAACCACATAAAATTTAGCAGTAGAAAATTATTTTCTATTAATTTTATTATCTTTTTAATTTATTCATTTATTCATTTTTCATACACATTGCTTTATGAATAACATTGGGAGAGGAAAATCAGAGCAAAAGAGAAAAACCATGGGAGAGGAAAAAAAATAGAAAAAAGAAGCGAACATAGTATGCATCGATTTACATTCAATCTCCATAGATCTTTTTTTCTGAATGCAGATGGCATATTTTATCCAAAGTTTATTAGGATTTCTTTCTATCACTGACCTATTGGGAAGAGTGAAGTCTTTTATAGTTGATAATCACACATTCTTGCTGTAAAATATATTCCTGGTTCTGCTTGTTTCACTCAGCATCAGTTCATATAAGTCTTTCCATGTTTCTACAATCAATTTTTCAATATTTTTAAAGAACAATAATATTTCATTATATTTATATTCAACCTTTATATCAGCTATGATATGATCATATTCAGATTCATATCAATTTATTCAGCCATTCCCCAATTTATGGGCATTTATTCATTTTCCAATTCTTTCTTATCACAAGAAGAGGTGCTACAAACATTTTTGCCCAAATGGATATTTTTGCCTTTTTTATGATTTCCTTGGAATACAGACCCAATAGAGACACTTGAATCAAAGGGCATGCACAGTTTGATAAATCTTTGGGCTTAGTTCCAAATTGCTCTCCAGAATGGCTAGATCATTTCACAATTCCATCAAAAATGCATTAATGTCCCAGTTTTCCCACATCCCTTCAAACATTTATTGTTATCTTTTCCTGTCATCTTAATTAAGGTGAGAGTTGTGAGCTGGTACCTCAGAGTTGCTTTAATTTGCATTTCTCTGATCAATAGTGATTTAGAACATTTTTTTTCATATAACTATAGGTGGCTTTAATTTCATCATCTGAAAATTGTTCATATCCTTTGACCATTTATCAATTAGGAAATGACTTTTATTATAAATTTGACCGTTCTTTATTTTAGAAGCGAATTTTATTATCTTCATTAAAATTGTATATATTTATATGGAATTTAAAGGTTGACAGTCTTTTCACATATACTTATGAAGTGTTAATAATATAGATTAAATTTTAAAATATATGTTTATTTTTTCCTAGAGAGATAACTGTTAAACTTTCAGCAGCACATTGTGTTATTACTCTTTTTTTTTTTAAAGCTCAGCAGGAGTATAGATGAGAAAGTAGCCGTCATTCCACCAAGCTTCATTTGTGATGAGGCTTAGAGATTTACCACAAAAATAGATGATAGAGATGTTTAAATATGAGGCAATTTCTGTTGGTAAGATGAAGCCATCTTTAAAGTCACAGAGTAGTTACTAAATGTTTGACAAAGAGTTTGAACAATCGAACTCCCGACTTTGAATTTCAAATCCAATTTATAAAATCCAAATCTAGTAGTAAACTATTCATATGTAATCTCTCTCTCTCTCTCTCTCTCTCTCTCTCTCTCTCTCTCTCTCTCTCCCCCTTTTTCTCTTTCTCTGTGTGTGTTTTTGTCTCTTTGTATGTGTGTGTACACATTCATACCTGCATATACAGAAAGAGAGATTCCATATGAATAAGTGTATATGAATAATGGATATATATTATATGTATATATTTGGAGATATAAATAGAGATATATAGATATATCCCCATCTCTAATAAAGTCTATTATCATTGCTGTTGTTATTTTTATTATTGAAAATAATAATATACTTATTTTTACAACTAGCAAAAGTATGGCCATTATTCTCCAGCAAATGAATTCCTTCCCTGGGCCACACAACTCAGGAATCTCAGAGCTTCAGAAGACAGCAGAAGCCTCAGCCCCACACAAAGGAACAGTAACTTCCATAACTCTTACTTTCAATGCATCGCAGCAACTTGAGAAAAGAATATCATCACCTATCCCTGATTTTTTAATTGCTATGTGCTTAATATAAACTTGGAAAATAAGGTTGGCTTAGATAGGAGGAAGACTTTAGATATCCTGGTTGCTTTGGAACTTCAGAATTAGACTTTAGGGATCCTCTTAATAGCTTCCTCAAGTGACCAAATTAAGTCCACTACTTTTCCCCTTCCTTATGGAGAGGAGTTCAGCAGCTTCATCACCCTTATCCCTGGTTTCCCTGGGGGATGAATACTAAGATACCAGTGGAACAGCTCCGTGAAAGAGAATAATCAATATATAGCTCTTCCAACTCAAACTATAATAGGCCTTATTATAGTCTCAATATTGTAAGAATGTGTCCAATGCATGATCCCTTTGTTGTTATGAGAAAATAATATTTGTAACCTCATAATTGCACAATATGACTTTGGTAGATGTTTTCTTCTCTGAAGATGTTCACACAAAAGTTCACAAAACATCCTGAATAACCAGAATATGTTTATCAGGTGATCACACACTTAATGAGTTAAAATACATTTCTTTTAAATTGTATAAAAAGCTCCTTCTCCCTTTACTCTCGAGAGTCTCACCCATAGAATGAACACATTGCCTGGAACTTTCCCATTCAGGATTCTGGAAGCTGAAATGGGACTCTCCAGCTATGTCACTCATATGTAGGTGTTCCCCCAATTTGATGATGTTCTTTCTTTTTTCTTTCTTTGTTCCTTTCTTTCCTCTTTATATCATCCTTCCTTCCTTTCTCTCTTTATTGCTACTTGCTTGCTTGCTTTTTTCTTTCTTTCTTTTCTTTCCAATAAATCTTGTTTGTTAGTTGTTGTAGGAATCCCTTTGTTCACTGTGATTTGAACCAAAACTTCTTGGTGCAGCATATTGCTTTTTAATACTACACCCTGTCACTCCACTTGAATTGCTCACAGCTTTGCTCACCTGCTAACATCAATTGAAAGAAATCTGTTATATTCCCCACTCATCTATTATATAGGCAGACTTGAGGTCAAGTATCAACCAGTAGCATCACCTACCACATGGCTAAGACTAATTTGTATTCCATAAATTCCAATAACCCTTCCTGGACACAATGAAAGGTGTTCCTATGAATTAATTGAACAATAACAAAAATAAACATGCACCTTTTTTCTACTCATTATGTTAAACACAGAACTAATCAAGAACATGAATTAGAATGAATAGAAATCTAAATAATTAGGGGAAAAGGTAAGTCAAACCAACATATAGTGAAAAAAAGTGATAGATGGGAAATGGTTTACTAAAACTGAATACACATGAAAAGAAACTTCTCCCCTTAATTCATTATGATGAAACTTTATTAATACTTTGAAAAACTAAAGTAAGTAAATTGATACCATATATTTTTAAGTATAAAACAAAAAAAAATAGAAATAGTAAAATGACACTTACTTCAAAGTAAAATTATGATATATGCTTCTAATTATTTGAGTTTAAAGAAAATTTTCCATGTATAAGAACTAACAGTAAATGATATATTAAAGATTATCATGTAAATGTTTTCTGATCCTTTTAGTGTTAAGATTGTAAGTTGAAGAACAGTTGTCATTCTGCACCAGTGGATAGAGTTTCCTTATCTGGTCTTCCCTAAACCAATGATATCTTAGGGTTGTACAATAAAATAAATATAACAAAAATGCTAGCTCTTCTATTTGAGTAAGTTAAATATATAAGTAACCTACTTCATCCAGGTTACTGGATTATGTGAAGAGTAACAAGACCGTCAAACCAAAAAATTTCCTTTACTGACAAGTCCTACTAACATCAGCTTAAATGGGTTAAAATAGTTTGTAATCTCCAAGAAGTAATATTTTAGTTACCTGAAAACAGCAACATATTTGTACAGGGCTTAATATGTAACTACTCAGTATCAACTAAAAGATGGATACCTAGGAAGAAGAAATCAAGTAATTTTGTAAAGCACAGGTAATAGAAATGCTGGTAAGGCTGCCTGAGGAGGCATGTTGTGTGCACAAAGATTATCAAAGAGAAACCAGGAAACCTGCAGGATGAATTCAAGAGACATTACATTTTTTTTTTCTTTTCTAATAGGACTTGTGTTTCTTGGGACAGCTGGGTGGTGCAATATATAAAAAGGCCTTAACTCAGAAAGACCAGAGTTCAAATCTACCCTCACACCTTTACTAGCTATATGATCCTGGGCAAGTCACTTACATGTGGTTTGAATAAAACTGGAGAAGGAAAGGACAAAGCATTGCAGTTATCTTTGTCAAGAAGACTCAGTTTATACTCCACAAAATCACAAAAAGTCAGACATGATTGAATAGGAAATGGTTTCCTTGTTAGGAGTGTCCTCCAGGTAAGAAACTGCCAATGCATATAAAATTTACAATTTTAGAAGCTCCCTCCTTCTCTATTCTTTTACCCCTCTTTCCCTTTTCCTGACTTTCTGTATACATATGTTCATATACAGCCACATATTCACCTACATCTATTTATGTATGCGTATGTATACATGACCAATTGTGTGTATATGTGTGTCCATACATAACTGAACATATTCATATGTGTGTTTGGATGTGCATAGATACTGTGTTTACATGTATATGTGCACATTTTATACATTACATGCAAGCATGCTAAGCTATTTATGACTACATTGAATGTATATTTATTCATGCAAACATTGTCTCAATGGAATGAAAGTTCCTTGAGAATATTTTTTATCTTTTTTTTGCTATTGATTTCCAAGTATTTGGCAAAATACCTGGTATATAGAAAATGCTTAATAATAATTAGGTGATTAATATTCTTGAACTTTAAGTACCTTGAATGCAAGGGTTAAGCCATTTTATTCATGTATAAGTAAAAGGCAACTTGATGCATTCCATACTCTCTCTCTCTCTCTCTCTGTCTCTCTCTCTCTCCCCTCTCTCCTCCCCTCTCTCTGTCCCTCTGTCTTTCTTTATCTCTGTTTCTGTGTATCCCTGTATCTTTCTCTCTGTGTGTCTCTCTCCATATATACATACATATATTTATATCTGTGTATGTTTCTCAGTAGCAAAATGTATAGTACTGGCCCTTTGTCTTAGTTTTCTCAACTTTTAAATATCATGTGTGTGTGTGTGTTTATTAGGGCTTTTGTGAAGTTTAAATGAGACAATATTTTTAAAGCTCTTAGTCTAGTGTCTGGATCATAGCAGATGCTATATAAATGCTTATTCCCTCTCTACTTTGATACAGGCCTATGACAATTTTTTTTAATTTACCCCTCAATACAGATATATTGTCACTATATCAAAAATGATACAGTTATGATAAATTAATAATAATAGTATCAATAAAAATAAACTGATCATCTAGATGTAATATGCTTTTTAAGATGCAATGATGGATTTTGTTTGTTTCACCTAGATTTTGCTCTTTATAGGCCATTTTAGACTTAGACTCATGATGATTTGAATGATTAACCCAATCAACTTGAAAATGCCTCCCTTTGAATTCTGGATCTAAGAAAAAACCTGTAAATAACACCATAATTAGTACTCATATACTATCTGTGCAGGACAATCACAGATATATCAGTTTAATAGAAGAGAGAACTGAGTTTTTCTGTTCCTAAAATCAGCATCCATCTACTTTAAGAATATATAACTGTATCACTTGGAGTGCCAGAATTTTGTCTTAGGTTCCAGAATTGACTGTATTGTTGGTATCTATTGATTTTTGTGCTATACTGAAACAGTTGAAAGAGCACAGAAAAAGTATGTGAATAGCAATCCATGACAGCTGCACTGGAGACACTGTAACCTTGAGACACAAGCTTTGGAATACAAGGAGGATGTCAATGTGATACACAGGAGAGCCAAGCCAAGGGTGTGCTGAGAATATGATAGTGAACAAAGACCACTGCAATAGCCAGGGATCAGACCACAGATGGGAGCTGAAAATAAGCTACACTAAGCCTGATCACATGATTCCTCATTAGCATGATTGTTCAAGAGTCTATAATCTAGTGTTAACAGATTTCAAAAAAAAAAAAGAAAAAACAAGAAAAAAAAGAAAAGAAAAAAAAAGATTTACATTAGCTCATTTAGGATCAATTTGAACTAAAGGAATATTGAAGGTCATCTAGCTCAGTCCCTTTATTTTACAGATAAGGACATTGAGGCTCAAAGATTTTAAATGACACCTCAATTCACAGAAAATAAACCATAATTGACACAAGAAAAACCATAAACCATACAGGAAATAAGTGGAAAATCTGGGTGTTTTACCTTAGTCATTGGGGTGGTGTGAGGATGGAGGGCCAGATCTCAAGTCAGGAAGATACCCTTTCCTTAGTTCAAATTTGACCTAAGACAATTACTAACTGTGTGGCCCTGGGTAAGTCACAACTCTATTAACCTTAATACCTCACTTATGAAATGCACTGAAGAATGAAAGGACAAATTAGTATTTTTGGCAAAAAAAGAAAAACACCCAAAGGGATTAACAAAAAAACAGACAAATAAAATGTCTGAGCAATATCTGACCTTATACTAAAACTCATTCCAATATTGATCCCAACCCTGTCTAATCCCATCTTGATCCTCATCAATTTTTTTAAATCATCCAATTTTAAAAGTAGTTTTCATTAATATCTGTATACATCTCATAGAGTAGTCATATAAAAAGACATTTTTTGAACCTTGAGGAACTAAAGAACCTTGTATTATTATTATTACCTTGGTTTTGTTGGACAATTTAGCCTTTGAAGCTCTGAATATAGGCTAGGTTGTTTATTTGTTTATGATTTAGCATGGGGGCTTATAAATAGTATTAGTATATGAATTGAATATTTGCGCTGAGAAAAACCTATTCCACAACCATACAAAATGCCAAATAGCAATCTTTCAAAAGCTCAATATAGGTCACAGAGAATTGGGTGGGTGAATGTAACTGGCAAAATCTAAAATGGTTTCAATATAGACACAGAAATATTTGTATGGTGTTTCTTTCATCTGAGAACCAACTAGCTAAGTGCCTGCAACAAGATTAAGCCCAAGGCAAAGAATTCTTAAATCAAAACAATTAATGAATATAGTTTATTAAATCATTGAGGTATCCTAAAATACATTAGTGAAGGCAGTACTCACACCATAGAAATGACAGGTCCTTGAAATGTTTAAATATATTTCAGCTTTCTCTTTCTTCCATGTTTTATGCTTATGTTATTTATCCCTTTGGTTTCAGGGGAACAAGAAAAAATAATGACTGTAGCCCCAGCTAACTGTTGACATTCTTCTAAAGTCTTGTAGTTAAAATAATGAGAAGCAAGGAAATGTGAAGATAGAGAGGGAAGGTGAGGATAGAACGGTAAGAGATATGTAGATCTATTTTTTTTCACTGCAGGGAATGACTGTAATTTGACATTTTGTATAAACTAATAAGGACAAAATTCATAATCAATGGGAATTTTATTAAGGAATTTAAAGGGAGAGGACAGAAGAAAAGAGGATGAGGGAGAAAAAAAGAATGTCAATCAATCAATAAATAATTATTAAGCACAAGCTTTGTTCCAGGCACTATATTAAGGACTGGGGATACAAAAAAAAAAAAAACAAAAAAACAAAAAAACAAAAAACAAAAAACAAAACATAAAAGACAGTCCCTGCCCTCAAGAGTTTCTCAATATAATGGGCTTGCTAGATATAAAAATGTAAGATAAACAGGAATATTATTTTCTTTTCTGAATGCATATGGTATGCATTTAATCATGAGTGTGTACATGAGAGGTAAATGATCAACATTTTTATGGCTACTGTTATGCATGTTGTCTTCTCCAATACGATATACACTTTGGGACAGAAAGTTTCATTTTTGATGTTGTGTCACCCTTGCCTTGCACAACACATCACTTAGATTCTTATAAATGCATGCTGATTAACTGAATTATAGAATTATGGAGTGGCAGAATTAGACTGGCTTTTAGAGGTCATTTAATGTATTTTACAAATTAAGAAATTAAAGTTCAGAACAAGAAAAAAATATGATATGGTTAAAGGCTCATTGTGGCACAGCTAGAATCTGACAATAGGTCTCCTGATTCCCACTTCAGTGAATTTATATGGTTATGACTGAATAAAATAAGTTTGAAAGGTATATTAATTTATTGCATTGATGTCAAATAGAAAACAGTAATGGGACAAGTAATTTATATATAAGACTCCCCATAGTCAATACATTAATTTAGTTTTTAAATTTTAATATCTAAGTTTATTGTATTTTTATTTAATTTAATACATATTTCCAATTACATTTTTATCTACTTTGGGGCAAAATTAGGGGTATTATTGGGCATGTGCTTGATACCTCTGTCAGTCTTAGAAAAGAACCAGTCTTAGAAAAGATTAGGAGTTGAGTGCCATTTCTAGTATGAATTATGTGACCCTGGATGTCACTTAATTTCAATATTATAGTCATAACATTGTCCAGTTGTAACAAGAAAAAAACATTTCTTCACTTGGCTTTCCCTCACCATGCTCTCTTTCTCCATGCTGGTTATTTTTGATTATAGAAGTAGGTCATTAAATTCACATAATCATGACCAGCAGCAATAAAAATTGTAAGTCAAGTGATTGTCCCTCTGGATAACCCTTTCCAGGAAGACATTTAAAATGTTCTATCACTTAGGAAAGGTTATCGGATCATAGATTTATAGCCAGAGAGAACCATGGATGTTAACTGATTTAATCCCCTTGTGTTAAAGTTGAGCAAACTAAGGTTCCAAGAGGTAGTGATTTGTTAAATATAACAAGTATAGTAGATTCAGAGCTGGGATAGCAACCCATTCACTATCCTCAGTATTCTTTGCCTCCTTATTACAAAAGTCCTACAACATTATTTCTTCTGTCATTGCCATTTCATTTTATTTGATTGCAGTCTTCATCAAGTAGAAGGGAAGACTCAAAATAACTATGTAGGATCTTGTTTCAACTTTTTGATTCAAAAATTATTATTGGATAACACACCTTTAGCTTTCTCATTTATATAGTGCTTTTCTGTTTATTTTTCTTCACCAGTATCTCTCTTCAGTGACTTAAGATTCTCTCTTAATGGGCTTTCACTTCAAATTAGAGTTTAGACTTATAAAATGATCATAGGGAGGTTGACATCAAATTTAACCAGCTTCAATTACTGCCTGATTTGAGGGGGGGAATCAACTATTATTGCAGACATAATGTGTCACAATGACAGCAGAGGTTGATGATGATCAGACCATTAATATGACAGAAATACTTCTACTAAAAGGGAGGATTTGTGTGAATATATTCTGCTTGATTATGTAGGTATTTTTAACAACTTAAATAATTAGAAGTAAATTCAAACGTGGATTTCTATATAATCACTACTGTTTCATCATATATATGTAATATATAATATAATATATACAATATAACATGACTATATATATGGCATTCAGGATGATATATGGGAAAAATTTGAAATTACTTGCTATTAAGTAATTTGAGCATAGGCAAGGAGATAAACAGATAAGCCAAAAATAAAACAAATTTGAAAGTTGGTATATTAGTTGCTTTCACTTATTTATTATACATGACAAAAGGCAATATGGGGTAGTATATAAAGATTTGGCCTTAAAAGCAGAAAGATCTTAATTCAAGTCTTGTCTCTGGAGAATTCCAGCTATGGAATCCTGGGCAGATTACTTCTTCTTGCCATATCCCAAGGAAACTCTAAATTGTAGAGAAGATGTCAGCTTCTATCATTAAGTGAATTTCCTAAAGTGAAATTAACCACATATATGAAATAAAAAGTCTCTCTATCTTTCTCATCTAACTCCTCTTTCTTCCAATTATTTCTCTTTGATTTAAGTTAACAAACATGTATTTAGCCCTTACTATATGCAAAGTTCTATTTTCAAAAAGGAGAAAAAGAGTAGTCTCTCACTTCAATCTTTTGGGAATTCAGGGTGAGGGAGATTCAATGTAAACATGAGCAAATTGAATATAAAATCATATGCCTTAAGCTTTAGGAAAGGGGTTTAAAACTCTGGCTGTCTGGTGAAACCTATGGAGTTCTTCATAAAATATATATGTGTGTATATATATTTAGCATGTTGCCTTTCCCATGTGGATTCCCAGTGATTAAAGACTTTAATACTGAATCCTAACACAATGCCTTAGTAAATAAGGAGTATTTCTTTATATAAAAGAGAAATTTTGTTAAAAGATTAGATCAATATGTGTTGCTATATATCCATTATAAACTAGTACCAAAAGTATCTATGTGTGCAGTAAAATTCTGTCTACACTGATGGCAAAATTAAAACACAAAAGAAACATTTGAGAATCACTAAGATCTTATGAACAACAGTGATCCAGCTAGAACAAGCTTTTGGCAATGGAATTCCTCACTTGAAGGAAAACAGATGCCACTCAGATATTATTGGCGTATGTAGGAATAGGGGATAGAGAAAAGATTGGTAGTGATGGGAGAGAAGGATGGCCATGGCAGATTTACACAGGAGTGTTTGACTTCCAATGGTACACTTAATGTAGAAATGCTTTAAAATGTCAAAATATCAACAAGATCACTATGGTTTAGAAATATGCACTTACTGCTACTTCTTACAAATGTGAAAGCAACCTCAGTTTAACTTTCTCTTCAGGCTCCTCCTCCTAGAGAGAATGCTGAAATTTTTTTTAGTCTTATGTTTCTTTACCATCTATAGTTGGTTGAATTTTTATGCAAGGCAATTGGGCTTAAATGACTTCCCGAGGGTCACACAACTTGTAAGTGTTAAGTGTCAATGGCTGGATTTGAACTCAGGTCCTTTTATGGAAGCAACATGCTAGTGGTTGCTGGGGTTCTAATTCTGACCAACAGAATAAGATCCTTCATTTGAAAGAATGATACTGATACAAGGAGAGTAAGAGGCAGTTGCATTCTCTGACCTCTCTCCTCTTCCCTCTTGTCTCCAATTTCTTTCCCAATTCACAAGCAACATCTGCATTAGTAAAGGCTGATTTATAATTCCTTCAAGTGTTTTATGATTCATGGTTGTGGGGGCTTTCAGAGAACCAACCTGCCCCTTAAGGCTATAGTCCCCTTTAACCTTTTACAATCTTTCAGGGTTTCACACTTAGGCATAATCCTCAACAAGGCAATCCTGACTCCAGGGCTGGTACTCTACTCACTTGGTCATCTAGCTATGCCATGGTGATTTTTAACCATAATAACAATTGACCTACAGGTGAACTGGATCTTGGAATAATTCAAGTAGTGTGTGGGAATCCAGAATTGTACATTCTCTGCCATAGTCACTCTCAAAATTTGAAAGAAAAAAAAAACAGTCTTTTAACTGCAGGAAATACTATTCCCAGTGTTTACATCATTACCACTAGAACAAAAACCACAAGTGTTCCTGAAAACCAGTACAACTGTATTCCCAATTTTAGCTAAATCAGAAACAGATGGGTCAATATTTAGTTATCTACTTCTAATCTTTATTGAAATTATTGCTAATAGGCCAGTCTCTGATTTATATTTTGTAAAATTCTGGAAAATCAGACTTTCATTCTATGGTACATGCTCAACTTGTAATTTTCAAAATTAAGAGCTTACATTGTACATCAGAGAAAGCCACAATGACAAAGAGCTAAAAAAATAGAATTTCAATTTTAAAGGGTTTTTTTGGTTTCATCTTGTTTTAGTTCTGGGAACTAAATAATATATGATCCATTGTTCCATTAAATAAGCAAATATCAAGTCAATATCTGACAACATAAAAGTTCAAGTAGACAGCTGGAATGCAGTCCATGCTCCACATATTCATGGATAATTCTCTTATTTTCTCTCTAAATGTTTCTCTCCATTGTTAATGTTCAAATAGCCTAGAAAATTTTCAACATAATTTTGAGTAAGGACCCATATTTAAGCTACCAAAAATAACTTTTTGGCATAGCATAAATCAACAATGAAATATGACCAATAATAACAACTCTTATGCCAGCTCAATGTACCAGGGGCTTAGGACATCAATCCCATCAAAAAAATCATCATGCTGTTGAATTCCAACTCTGCTTTAACTGCTGTAGCTTAATTGTATTTGAGAAATGAACAACTGCTCAAAGGGGTAATGTAAAAAAAATAGCAATTTAATTTCAGTCCATCCCCCCAAAATTTATTAGAATTTGATGTAAAGCAAGTTATTCACCCTTTAATTGACTTATAATACTGAAAAATTGCAATGTTTCAATTAAAATATGTACATATGCACATACTTAGTTATATTTCAAATTACACATCATTCCTTCTTTTCATTGTAGGAAAATGATACATTAATTAGCTTTTATTGGCCAAAATATAATTATAATAAAGGAAGTACTATGTATGGTGATCATTATTTAAATCACTTAATAATATAATAGTAATATAAATAACAAAATAATCAGGAAATATTCATTCTCAAAGAATTAACATGCACCCACAGGATTCAACAATATAAACAAAAAAAGAGGTGAAGGAGGAAGGAGTTTATAAAAATCAAACTTAGAAAGAGAAAATATGTACTACAGCTAAAAGTGTTTGTGAGGAAATGCACCAGAAAAGCAAAGCAACTCAAGGAAATTATGTTGACTAAAAATTCACTGGGTACATCTTTATCATTCATCTTAGAAAATACATGGTGCCAGTTAGGAAAAAAAAATAGCAAGCGAGGATTTTATTTTCATTATTCCCTAGTAGTTTTTTTTTAGGATTACTTGATTTTTCTATTATAATTAGTAAGTGAATGGAAGTGATAATTTTACACACACACACACACACACACACACAAATCATTGTTTCTAAAAGCCCCTCAAAACAGATATAGCAATACAAAAAGAAAAAAAAAAACTACCTTCTAATGACCTCAATTTGTCTAGTTGTTTTCTGACTAATTTTACCATTGATGCTAGATAACAGATGAAGGATTATGTAGGGGGATGGCAGAAATCCTTTTGTATAAAATTTTGGATGTATAATGTAAAGAATACTCCAGTTGCTTATCACTATAGTAATGCTTCAGATGGAAAGCTGAATGGACTAAAATTAAGGGAATGGTAACTAGATTTATTCTAATTAGAGAATATTTCCACTAGGAGATGGATAATAATGGGTTAGGAGCATTTGGATAGAATGCCTATCAAACAAATTTAGTATATTATCTTGCTCCCTTTTCTAGCATTCCCTCTTCCTCCCACAACTATATGACATTTGCTAGTTGAATGACTGAGTAATATGACTTAGGATTTAGAAAAGTGATGCATATCAGAACTTAATATTTGGGTAGAACCCCATCAAAGTCCTGCAAGCAGGTCCAATCATATGTGAAAGGAGTCTGAACAAAGACCCCAAATTTCATTAAGCAAAGGAATGATATATGAGACGTATTCCTCAAAAAAAAAAGGCATTCTGTTTGTTTGAGGTCAAACACAGATTTGTAAAAAAAAAAAAAAAATAGCATTCTATTTCAATAGAGCTAGGCCAACTTGCCTTAATGTTCTTACATTTCAAATGTTAGTATGACCTTGGAGAAAACTGGAAGGCCCTAAGGAAAATTACAAGTAAATAGTCATAATTTTAAAATATACTAAAAATTGTCAAGACAAAGATTGCATATAAGTTGTAATACTTAACTAAAACAGGAATGAAACTTAATAGCTACATATTTCACAGTATCATTTATAAGGACTTTATCTTTCCTGACTCATTATTAATATTCTTTTCCTATGCTGTATCATCATTAATAAAGTATATTATATGTCCATCCACTATTGTCATATGAAACACTCAGGCAAAATATTAATAACTCTGTTCTTACCTAATCAGTACAATTAAGCTTGTCCAGTATCAATTCTCCTTTCGAACCAAAGGATTTCTATACACACTGACTGATTTCATACAAATTCAGTAATTAAAGCAAATCTCAAGAACTCCTTTCAAACAAGAGGTTGAAAATTTAATTACTTCCTCCAAAATATTCCCTCTAAAATAGGTCTGGGAATTTAATAAAAATTAGTCATTTTTAAATGGAGCATTTTGCTGAAAGAAAAATGGATGTAATGTGGCGTGAGATTCATAACCTTTAGTTATTAATAGTAAACCCAAGATGTTATCAATTTAAAGGTTTTGGAATCCAAATAAAGAATGGATACCATGAAAGATAGAATAGAAAGGAGGATCCTAGCTATGATTAAAGAAAAGCCATTTCAAAGCAAACCCAGTTTTTTGGCAACTTCTCCCTCCTACTTTCTTCTGGTAAAACAGAGCACTCCAATGTTTTTTTTTTGTTGTTTTGTTTGTTTGTTTGTTTGTTTTTCCTACTCACTCAAAATTTTCCTAAAAACAAAACCATGTTAAATATATTTTTCAATTATCTTGACAATATTTATATTTTGTTAACTGGAAAAAAATCCAAACCAAGAAAAAAAAGTGGATAAGCAATTATCTTACTTTTTATATGGTTAATTTTGCGCCTTAAATTCTGACAACTTAAACCTAGATTGATCATGTTCTCACAGCTTTTTGTATATATGGCTTCTCTCTTTATAAATAACTCTTGTTATAGTCTTTTTGAAAGACGAATTCTAATTGTTTTTGACATGAAGCAAAATAAAATAATAGCACATAGATGACCAATAGTTGATACCAAAAGGGAAAATATAGGTACGTGTACATTACCTGACTTTTAAATTTCCCTGCTGTGGCTGTCCATCATAAATCGATAAAATATCAAAATCTTCTTCAAGAGCAAATGTATGAAATGACAACTGTATTCTATTCCGTTCTCCAGTGATAATGATCCATGTGCAGTTGGCATAGTTTGGATAGCCATGAGGAAATCCTGGACTTTCAATAGTGCCATTGGGACCCTGGACTAATCCTCCACAATTTTGACCTAAAAAAATAGAAAAATAAAAAAGACCATCATCATTTGCAACCTACTTATATAACATGCATTTAAAAAATATGCTTCAATTATTTTCTTTAGCTTAATGTAACACTATTGTAATCAATATTTATAGTTATAGAACAATATTAAAGTTTTACTTCATATGAAAGATGAGTGAATTCCCCCCAATAACCTGTCTTTAACATAATACACTCTGGAAAATTGCCTCAGGCACATAAATGTCAAGTGATTTTACTAGGGTCACATAACTATTAAGTATGAGAGACAAAATTTGAATCCAAGTCCTTCTTGATATTACATTTGTCTTTCAACCCACTAGTTCAATTAGATTTACATTCTGATTTTTGTTATATAGTTATTACTTAATTCAATTTACAATGCCACTAGTCACTAAGAATTCTAGGAGGCAAGGATGAAAGTACACAGAAGGCATGGGGGAAGGGAGGGAGAAAAACAATAAATAAAAAATGTAGAAACAAAATCTTTAAAATCATATATTCCTCAAAACTGGAAAGTATTTTAGCAAGTATTGTGTTCCAACTCTTCACACTAATAGTATTGAGAGTCCTGGATGAAAATATCCTGTCCTATCCAAAAAATCATTTATTCAACTTTAGGATCATTAGTTATAATAATGAATAATATATTTTTCTTTCTCTTTTTAGCCTCAGCATTTACCTCCATGCATAGAAAAAAATAGTTGTTGATAGTAATTAAATTAAAATATAGTATGATTCATGGCCTTAAATGCATGCACATTCAATAGTAATACAGAAGAATATGTAGTAAATTTCCAAACAGTATGGTAAAAACAGGGCAGGTATATGGTACAGCACATTAGTTCTGTAATAGGGAAGACTCATATTGAGTTCAAATCTGGCCTCAGATACCCACTAGCTGTGTGACCTTAAGGAAATCACCCTGTTTGCTTTGGTTTTCAAATCTGTAAAATGAGCTAGAGAAGGAAATGATAAACCACTATTATATCTTTGCCAAGAAAATCCCAAATGGGATTAGGAAGAGTTGGGCATAACTGAAAAATAATGAACAACAGAGGGAATAATATAAATTGTAACTACAGTCAGGAAATGATTGATTGACAAATATATTAATTTAACAATAGTCATGAAGTGTTTAATATATCAACTCCTACTATAAGTAAAACAATTAACTGGACACTAATGGAATAATTTAAAGAATCTGTAATTTTATAGATATAGCAGCTTCCTCTCCACTGATGCACATAAAACCACTCCACACTCTATGAAACTGTGTATTGCCTAAGTTTTTGTATAAATCCTCCACAGATAATAAAGCAAACATGTCATAGACATTTTTCTGATTTCTTTACTATTTCTAAATCATCAAGATAGCACATTTTATAAATTCTTTTAAATGATTGTTAAATAATCAAACTCTTTTTTCTATTCTTAGATATTTATTATATCTTATACATATGTGTAATGTACATATATGTACATATGTATGTATGTACATTTAATTGCAGGTGTTTGTGTATGTATAAAATTAGATAAAAGTTTGTTTATTTTGGCATCAATGTGAAATGTTCACTTCAACCCCTACTTTCTCTTTTTGTGAGTTGCTACATCACTTTGTGCAGTAATTCCTCCATAGAGAACACATCCAACATCCTGAGTCTTTCAAACATTTCAAGATTTTGAGTATAACACTCAAGCTGTCACTTTGTTATTCTTCATTCTAGCTATGTAACTTTTGTTTTCATACTTGTTCTTGATGATATTATTTTACATTTTTTACAGATTTTTAAAGAACATCAGCAAACAAATATGTATCCAAATTTAAGGGGGAAAATCAAAACACTTCAATAACTACCATGTCTTGATTTCAACCAACCAATCAATAAACGTTTTTTTTTAAATAATATGTTCCAGGCACTCTAAATTCCTGAGAATGCAAGAGTCAAAAGCCAAATCCCTGCCCTCATGAAACTTTCAATCTAATCACTAAGACAATGCAAACAAAAGTATACAAAGCAAGTGTATACAGGATAAATAATTCTTAGGTGCTTAAGAGAAAGAAAGCATCAGAATTAATAGAGTTGGAAAAGCTTTCTGTAGAAAGTGGGATTTTTATTGAGATGGAAAGGAAGTCAGTGAAATCAATAGGAAGAGTTAAGGAGGAATAGTATTTCAGGAAAGAAGGATAGACAAATAAAATTCCTGGAGCTTACAGATGAAGTATCTTGTTTGTTGAAAAGCCAGAACACAGGTATCATTGAATAGTTCATGTTAGGTAATAAGGCATAAGAATACTAGGAAGGTAGTTGATTATCAAACAGCGTATTTGTATTTGATCATAGACCTAATAGGGAGCCACAGGAGCTTATGAAGTATGAGAGTGGCATTGTCAAACCTGTGTTTAGGAAAAATCACTTTAGTGACATAATGAAAAATAGACTAGAGTGGAGAAAACTTAAGGTAGCATGTAACATTTAATTACAATTGCTCAAATTTGAGATGGTAAAATTTAGATATGAGATGAACAGTGCACTAGAGATGTATTAGTATAGAGAAAGGACAGGAGATGCTGCAGAGATCAAAATGACCGGACTTTACAATAGCTTGGATATTAGGGGAGAGGGATTTAGAAAGTGGTAACTCAAAAATAACTTCAAGATTACAAGTTTGAGGAATTGTGAGAATAGTACTACATTAATTAGATCTCTTTTGAATATATTTAGCTTAAGATGTCTACTGGACATTTTATCTGGGACTATTAAAAAGCAAGTAAAATCACCTAGACCTTTAAGATCAGAAAATATTTGAAAAATCCAAGTAAAAAGAAAATATTCTATAATTTTCAGCTTGAAATTAATAGCAGAAAAACATAATTTCATCAGTAAATATCAGCTATTCTATGCAAAGTAATTACCAACCTAAATTTATAATAGGTAGTATTATCTCCATTTTACAACTGAGGAAATTAAGATAGCAATGTCTTCCTCAGAGTTGCATGGATTGTAAGTAATTGATGTCAGATTTGAATTATGGGCTTCCTACCTGCATCTCCACTGATCTATCCATTATGCCATTTATCTGCCTTAAATGATAAATACTTAGAGATTCCTCAGGCATTAAAAACTTAAGTAACTTTTACAGAGTCATTCAGTTAGTAAGTGTAAAAGACAAGATTTGTATTCCTTTTCTTTTTGACTTTGAGTATATCAATCTGTCCACAATGCATCTAGGTCTTGGACACAGATGATAAATGAATGCTCATTAACTTAAACTGAAAATTCTTATCATTTGTGTCAACTTGCCAAGCACAGAGTCTAGCACATAATTAGTGCTTAATAAACTTTTTTGAATAAATTGCATTTGAACTGAATTGTGTCCTAGCACCATATGGATTTATCCACATAACCCCAAAAAGTTTTGGAGACTGGAATATCTCATGAGGATTGCAAGCAGTATAAGCATTTTAACACAAGTGTTATCCCAATAGTTATTGTTAAACTGAGAAGAGAAAATTATTTCAGGCTATGTTATATATTTTTATAAACATTTCACATCAGTAGGTCTCGGTGAGCCTAAATCTTTCATGATAATACTGTAAAATGCTTGTGGGAGTTTGCTAAATCTTAATAAAAGAGATTTAATAAAAGGGATTTGCTGGTTTAAAACCAAAGAACTAATAAGTAACCCATTTTCCACTAAATTTAAATCTAACAATAACACTATAACAAGTAGATATTAAAGCTGTGGGGTTTTGAAAGGTCTTTAAAGGAAATAGTTTTTCTCATTTATCTAGCAACTGCTTCACAGTAAATCAAAACAGGAAAGACATGTTCATAAATTAGTAAGAGGGAAAAAATATAAATTCATCAGTAAATATCAGCTATGCCATGCAAAGTTGTTACTATAATAGATCCATTGTAAAGAGCTGCCTTCTCACAGGGTAAATTATTTCTGAGGAGTAACATTTAAGGTGCACATAGGGCTCAAATTAGAATAAAGAATTTTGCAGAAAGAATCAGATTTATGCTGTTTAACAACTACAAAAATGATAGCAAGCATTCATAAAGTTCCTTTAGGTTTGCAAATTGCTTTCCATGTGTTATCTTATTTGATCCTCACAATAACCCTGTGAAGAAGATTCCATTATTATCCCCATTTTAGGAATGTAAGACTCAAAGAATCTAAAAGATTTGCTCAGGGTCACATAGCTAATACATATCTGAAGCAGTATTCAAAATAAGTTCAGATGTGAAGTATAAAATTATCTAAACCTCTGAACAATACAGATCTAGGAGTAATAGTTAAAAAAAACTGTCAAAGGGAAAATTTAAGATCAATTTAAGAAAAGAACGGAAGATGTCTTGTCACTGTAGATATTCAAATAAATATTTTAGGAAATCTTTATAGAAATGTTATAGAAGAGATTCTTGGTCATGTTCATATCTGACTAAATGGGTAACAATAATAATAGTTAGCATGTACTGTTAATTATGTACTAGGCCGTAGGCTAAAAACTTTACAAATGTTATCTCATTTGATCTTCACAATAACACAATAACACTATTATGATCTGAATTTTAAAGATGAGAAAAATAAAACAAATAGTTATAAAGTGACTTGCTCAGAATGAAATGGCTATTAAATCTAAAACCAAACTTGAATTCAGGTCTTCCTAACTTCAAGCCAATCTGCTGTACCACTTAGCTGCCATTTTTAAAAGTGGAGATGCTCTGATTCTTTGTACCTTCTTTGTAATTTCAGATCTATAGTGTTACTGTTCTCAAAGGTGAGCCAACAATGCCTACTTGAGGAATGAACTTTTTTTCCATTTCAATATGTCACTTTTTTTGTTTTATATAATGAATTAATTTAATTTCAATTCAAATTAATTTGACTTTCCAAAGTAGTTTCCAAAAAGCATATCATGTGATAATAAAAAGAAATAATTCAGAATTCCAAAGACTTATTTAATGATAGCAACTTTCTGGCCAATGTCTTGAAAAACTCCAAGGACAGTAAAATGTTCCAATATAGTTTTAAAATATTAAAATATATTTTCTGGGTCAGTATTAAGTAATACTCTGAAAAAACTCATTAATAAAGAAACAAAGGCCACTAGTTAATGCTCCTAACTAAAAGAATGCTTAATTTATCTTGAAAGCAAAACCAAATACAAGTAAAGCTATGCTTCATCAATCATTTAAAAACTCTTTGAGGGGCAGAGCCAAGATGGTGGACAGCAAACATGGATTTCTGTCACCTCTTCCAAACTTCCCTCAAATTAACAACAGATTAAGCCTCTAAACTGGTTTTGGAGAGACAGAACCCACAAATATTTGGAGTACAACACATTTTCAGAATATACTTTTGAAGAAAAGAAAAGGTGTATTTCATTTGGGAAGCAGGAGAGATCTGCAAGCCCAGACCACAGAATGAGGACTCCAAGGCAGAAAGCTGGGGTGGAGAATCAGACCACTGCTGTGTCAGTACATTATAGAATCTACTGTGAGATGATTAGACTACTTTGCCCTGATTGCAAACTAGTGCTTAAGCAGATTTGCTGTTTAAAAAGCCAATACAAAAGGCAAATTGTGAGCCTCTGAGGCCCAGAAGAACATGGGACCTGGCCATACTTACCTAGCCTGGGAATTCAGTCAGCAGAACAGCTGCAGGGCAAACTAAAGCAATTATTGCCCCTTTAAATTAAGAGCAGAACTCCCTTTAAAAAAAATGAGCAAAAAAGCAAGAAGAACTCTGAGCATAGCTTTTATGGAGAAAGTGAACAGACTTCAAACTGTGAGGATGCTAAAACATGCCAGCTCCAGATGAAGCATCACAGGGTAATAAGAGTTGGTCCCCATTTCACAAGGCTCTCTTGGAAGAATTCAAAAAGCATCTTAAAAAAGAGTTAAAAGAAAAAAAAGGGAAAAGGAAATGATATCTTTGTAAGAAGGTATGGAAAAGTAAAAAACAGAAATTATCTGAAGAAAAATCCTTAAAAATAGATTTGATGAAATGAAAAAAAACATATAACTCTTCCCAAAATAGATATGAAAAAGAAACCAATTCATTGAAAAACAAAATCTGTTAAATGGAAAAAATGCAATGAGCAAAACACACAAGTTGATATAAAAGTTAAATGAAGAAAATAATGTATTAAAAATTAGAATTGAACGAATTGTAGTGAATGAATCAATGAGACTTCAAGAATCAGTCAAACAAAACCAAAAAAATGAAAAACTAGATGAAAATGTAAAATAACTCACTGGAAAAATAATTGACCAGGAAAATGAATCTAGGGGAGAAAAATCTAAGAATTATTGGACTTCCTGAAAACTATGATGATAAAAAAAGAGCCTAGAAATTATCTTTCAGGAAATGAAGGAAAATTGCCTGGATGTCCTAGAACCAGAGAGTAAAATAGCCATTGAAAGAATTCACCAACAATTTCCTGAAAGAGGCCATAAAATGAAAACTCCAAGGAACATTGTAGGTAAATTTCAGAATTATCAAATCAAGGATAAAATATTGTAAACAGCCAGAAGGAAACAATTTAAATATCAAGGAGCTAAAATCAGGATTACCCAGCACCTACGAGCTTTCACTTTAAAAAGTTGAAGGGCATGGAATCTGATATTACAAAAGGCAAAGGAACTTAGAAGGCAATCAAGAATCAATTATCCAGCAAAATTGAGCATCATCTTTCAGGGAAAAAGATGGACATTCAATGAAAGAGGTGAATTTCATCTATTTCTGGTGAAAAGACCACAGGTGAAAAGAAAATATGACTTTCAAATACAGAACTCAAAAGAAGCATAAAAAGGAAAAGAGAAAAGAGAAAAGTAACTTTCTTTTAAAAGTTAAAAAGCTTATATCCCTATATGAGAAAATAATATGCTTAAATCTTGAGATCTTACTGCTGTTATAGGTATACTTAGAGGTTATAGGAATAATTTAATTTTATTGGGATGAATTTAAAAAGAATTTAGAGTAGGAATGGAGACTCTACTAGAAGAAGAGGAAAATGGAATTAAAATGGGACAAAGTACATCTCAAGAGAAGGCAAAAAAGACCTATTGCAATTGAGGGAAAGAAGAGACAGGTATGAACATCTTACTCTCATCAGATTTGGCTCAAAGAGAATATCAGACACATTTAGTTTCACAGAGGAGTTTGTTTCACCCTATAGGGGAGTAGGAAGGAAAGATGGAAAGGAAGAAGGGAGAGTAATAGAAGGGAGAACAGAAGTAAAAGGGGAAAGGTTTAAAAGGGGGAGCTGTAAAACAGGAAGGCTGTTTGAAGGAGGGGGATGATCAGTGACAAAATACTAGTGAGGAGGGAAAATGGGAAAGAGAAGAGAAAAATATAACTGGGGATGAACAAGATGGCGGGAAATAGAGATGGTAATTTTATCTGTGAATATGAATGGGATGAACTCTCTTATAAAATGGAAGCAGATAGCAGACAGGATGAAGAGCCAGAATCCTACAGTTTGTTCTTTACAAGAAACTCATTTAAAGCAAAGTGCTACATTTAGAATAAAGGTAAAAGACTGGAGAAGAATCCATTATGCTTCAGCTGAGGTTAAAAAACACAAAAAGCAAGGGCAGCAATCCTGATCTCAGAGAAAGCAAAAGCAGAAATAGATCTAATTAAAAGAGATACAGAAGGAAACTACATGCTACTTAAAAGTACCATAGATATTGAAGTAATATCCACACCAAACATATATGCACCAAGAGATATAGCAAGCAAATTCCTAAAGGAGATGTTAAGAGAGCTGCAAGAAGAATTAGACAGCAAAACTATATTAAGGGGCAATCTCAATGTTGCTCTCTCAGAACTAGATAAATCAAATCATAAAATAAATAAGAAAGAAGTTAAGGAAGTAAATAAAATCATAGAAAAATTAAGGATGTTAGACTTTTGGAGAAAATTGAATGGAGACAGAAAGGAATATACCTTTTTCTTAGCAGTACATGAAATCTAAACAAAAATCACCTTGTATTAGGGCATAAAACCCTCAAAATCAAATGCAGAAAGGTAGAAATGGTAAATATATTTTTCTCAGATCATAATGCAATAAAAATTACATTCAATAAAAAGTCAGGGGAAAATAGGCCAAAAGTTAATTGGAAACTAAATAATCCAATCCTAAAAAAATGAGTGGGTAAAAGAAGGAATCATAGACACAATCCATAATTTCATCCAGGAGAACGACAGCAATAAGACAACATGCCAAAATTTGTAATATGCAGCCAAAGTGGTTGTTAGAGGAAATTTTATATCTTTAGGTACGCACTTGCATAAAGTAGAGAAAGAGAAGATCAAAGAATTGGTCTTACAACTAAAAAAGCTATAAAAAGAACAAATTTAACCCCCCCAATTAAATACTAAATTTGAAATTCTGAAAATAAAAGAGGAGATTAATAAAATTGAAAGTAAAAAAAACTATTGAATGAATAAATAAAACTAAGATTTGGTTTTACAAAAAACAAACAACAAAATAGATAAGCCTCTAGTTAATTTGATTAGAAAAAGGAAAGGATAAAATCAAATTGTTAATCACAAAAAATGAAAAGATAGAAGTTTCCACCAATGAAGAGGACATTAAATGAATAACTAGGAGTTATTTTGCCAAACTATATAAATATAACGATCTAAGTGAAATGGAGAAATACCTACAAAACACATAGATTGCCAAGATTAAAATCAGAGAAATTAAATTATTTAAATAGACCCATTTTAGAAAAAGAAATATAACAAGTTATTAATCAACTCCCTAAAAAAATGTCTAGAGTCAGATGGATTTACATGTCAATTCTATCCAATAGTTAAAAAACAATTAATTTCAATATTATACAAACTATGTTAAAAAATAAGGAAAGAAGGAATTATACTAAATTCCTTTTATGAAACAGATATGATGCTGATAACTAAACTAGGAAGGTAGGGTGAAAACAGAGAAAGAAAATTATAGACCAATTTCTCCAATGAATATTGATGCAAAAATCTTAAATAAATATTAGCAAAAAGATTCCAGAAAGTCATCTCCAGGGTAATACACTATGAACAAGTAGGATTTATACCAGGAATGCTGGGCTGGTTCAGTATTAGGAAAACTATTACCATAATTGACTATATCAATAATCAAATTTATAAAAATCACATATTATCTTGATAGATGCAGAAAAAACCTTTCATAAAATGCAACATCCATTTCTATTAAAAAAAAAAACTAGAGAGTATAGGAATAAATGGAGTTTTCCTTAAAATATTTTGTAGCATTTATTTTAAAAAATCAGCAAGCATCATATGTAATGGGGACAAATTAGCACCATTCCAGAAGGATCAAGGGTGAAACAAGGTTGCCCACTATCACCATTACTATTCAATATTGTATTAGAAATGTGAGCTTTGCTTGGGGAAAAAAAGTTTTTGCAGAGGTCAATGTAGAAAAATCACTCATATGTTTTGTAAATAAAAAGCTTTTAATAAAAAAAAAGTAACTAAGAAGCAAGTGAAGAGCTAAGGCCTGTGGTGCTCCCCAATGGTTTTCCTCTCAGCTCTGCTGGGCCTTGCAGGGGATGCACATGGGCCCTGCCAGCCTGCACTGGAGAGATGAGCTGAGGAACCTCTGGGGGACTTTCTGGTGTTGGAGGGATTGCAATGTTATTTAGTACCCTAGTACCTGACCCCTAAATGGACAACTTTACAATTACCTGAGACACTGACTTTGACACAATCCATTTGATTAGTTCAGGTGTGTTCTGAGCAAGATGTAAAACTATCTGATGGTAACTGGATTTTTATCTACTTAAAAAAAATAGCCATGACCTCAAGAAGCTTAGAATCAATTATTTGACTTTTCATTGTCCAGTTCAGAAAATGCTGAGGATGATTCAAGTTGTCTGTCCCATGTGGGTACATACTATGGAATGCAGTTTATCTTAATGGCTATGTGAAATATTTTATGTTCTAAATTCATGTTGTACCATATAGAATTGTAATTATTACTCAGTCTTCTGTGGCTATTTCTTTCCTTGCCATCAATAAATTTAAATAATGAGACACTCAAAAAAAAAAAGAAATGTGAGCTTTGGCAGTAAGAGAAGAAAAAAAGATGAAACTAATTAGAGTAGGTAACGAGGAAACCATTTTACCTATCACTCTTTGTAGATAACATGATAGTATACTTAGAGAACACTAGAGAATCAGCTAAAAAACTATTAGAAACAATTCCCAACTTGAACATAGTTGCAGGATACAAAATAAATTCACAGAAATCATCAGCATTTTTATATACTATCAACAAAGTCCAATGACAAGAGATGCAAAGAGAAATTCCATTTAAATAATATTATATAAAATATTTGGGAGTCTACCTGCCAAGGCAAAGTCAGGAACTATATAAACACAACTATGAAACACTTTACATACAAATAAATCCAGATCTAATCAATTGGGAAAAAAATATCAAATGCCTATGGGTAGGCCAAGCTAATATAATAAATATGACAATACTACCTAAGTTAACCTACTTATTCAGTGCCATAACAATCAAATTCCCAAAAAATTATTTTACAGTTGTAGAAAAAAAATAATAAGGAAGTTTATCTGGAAGAACAAAATGTCAAGAATTTCAAGGGAATTAATAAAAAGTAAAATGCCAATGAAGGTGGCCTAGTTGTGCCAGATTTAAAACTATATTACAAAGCAACAGTAATCATCCATTTGATACTGGTTAAGAAGTAGAATAGTGGATTAGTGTAATAGCTTAAGTTCACATGACTAAAAAATCAATGACTACTAATCTAGTGGTTGACAAACCCAAAAAACCCTAGATTTTGGAATAAAAACTCACTATTTGGCAAAAACTACTGGGAAAATTGGAAACTAGTATGGCAGAAACTAGGCATTGAACCACACCTAACACCCTCTACCAAGATAAGGTCAAAATGTCTTCATGATTTAGACTTAAAGAGAGATATTATAAGTAAATTAGAAGAACAAATTAAAGTTTATTTCTCAGATCTGTGGAAAAGCAATAAATTTGTGTCCAAAGAAGAACTGGAAATCATTATTGAAAAAAATAGATAGTATAAGTTAAAAAGTTTTTACATAAGCAAAACTAATGCAGACAAGATTAGAAGGGAAGCAATAAACTGGGAAAGCATTTTTACTTTCAAAGCTTCTGATAAAGCCCTCATTTCTCAAATATATAGAGAATTTACTCAAATTTATAATAATTCAAACTATTCTCCAGTTGATAAATGATCAAAGAATATAAACAGACAATGTTCAGATGAATAAATTAAAATCATTTCTAGTCATATGAAAAGGTGCTCTATCTGACTATTGATCAGAGAAATGCAAATTAAAATAACTTTGAGGTATCATTACCTACCATTCAGATTGACTAAATTGAAAGGTAAAGACAATGAAGCAAAGGACCTAGGATTACAACCAAAAATTAACTATCCAGAAAAAGTCAAAACCATCTTTCAGGGGAGGCAATGGAGCTTCAAAGAAGTAAGAGATTTTTCAATCATTTCTATTTAAAAATTCAGAACTAACCAGAAAATTTAATCTATAAACACAGGACTCTAGAGAAACACAGAAACACAAACAGGGGGAAAATGTTTTTTATTAAAGTTTAAACTGTTTACTTCCCTAGATGTAAAGACAATATCTGTAACTCTTGAAAAGTGTGTCTGTTATTGAGGCAGATAAAGGGGACATCACATGAACTGAGGGTGTGGTTGTGAATGAACTCTGATGTGATGACATCAAAGGAAGAGTTATTAAGGGGTGGGAAAAGGTCTGTACTGGAAAAAAGAGAAAAGGAAAGTATTATGGGACAATTAGCTCACATGAAGAGGGTCAAAAAACCTATTACAATTCTGGGAAAGAAGGGAGGGAGATAAACATTGTTTGAAGCTCGATTTCATCAGTTTTGGCTCAAAGAGGGAACAATTTAATCATTCAGTGAGTATAGAAATTTATATATCCTTTCAAGAAATAGGAGGAGAAAGAGGAAAATAAAAGGAAGGGACAGCATAGAAGAAAAGACAGAATCACTAGGGAACAAGGGAAGGGAAAGGGAGAAGGAATGATAGAAGATAAGGTAGTGCATGAGTGGGTAAAAAAAAACACAAGACTAAGAATAGGGTGGAAAGAGCACAAAAGTACATAGAGGGGAGAAAATAGGATGGAGGGAAATACAGAGCTAGTAATCATAACTGTGAATGTGAATGTGATGAACTCTCTCATAAAATGCAAGCAAATAGTAGAGTGGATTAAAAACAAAATCCTACAATATGTTGTTTTCAAGAAATACATGTGACAAAGAGAGGTAGATAGAGAGGAAAGGTAAAAGGCTGGAACAGAATTTATTATGCTTCAGCTGAAGAAAAAACAGGGGCAGCAATTCTGATCTGAGTTAAAGCAAAAGTAAAAATAAATCTTATTAAAAGAGATCAGGAAGGAAAGTACTTCTTGATAAAGGAGACCATAAATAATGAAGTAGTTGCAATATTAAATGTGTACAAACCCAGTGCTAGAGGAGACAAATTCCTGGAAAAAATTTTAAGCCAGTTACAGGAACAAATAGATAGCAAAACTACACTGATGAGAGATCTCAACCTTTCCTTCTGAGTATCAGACACACCACAGAATAAACAAGAAACTAGAGAAGTTATTAGGATACTAGAAAGCCTAGACATGATAGACCTTTGGAGAAAATTGGATAGGGATAGAAAGGGAATATACCTTTTTCTCAGCAGTGCATGACACCTACACAAAAATTGACCATGTATTAGGGCATTAAAAACCTCACAATCAATGCAGAAAGGCATAAATAGTAACTGCTTCCTTTTCAAAACACAATGCAATAAAAATCATATTCAATAAAGGACCAGGGAAAAATATACTAAAAATGATTGGAATTTAAATAATCTAATTCTAAAGACTGAATGGCTCAAGTAACACATGACAGAAACAATCCATAACTTCAGTAAAGAGAATGACAATAATGAGACAACATACCAAAAACTATGGGATGTGGCCAAAGCAGTTCTTAGGCGAAATTTTATATCTCTAAATAGGTCTATGTATAAAACAGAGAAAGAGAAGATCAATGAATTGGGCAAGCAACTAAATAAGGTAGAAAAAGAACAAATTAAAAACACCCAATTAAATGCCAAATTCAAAATTCTGAAACTCAAAGGAGAGATGAATAAAATAGAAACCATGAAAAAATATTGAATAAATAAAATTAAGAGTTAGCTTTTAACTTACGACCAATGAAAAAGAAATTAAAACAATAATTAGGAGTAATTTTGTACAACTGAAAGGCAGCAAGTTTGACAATCTAACCAAACTGATGAATATTTAAAAAAATATAAATTGTCCAAGTTAACAGAAGAGGAAATAAATTACTTAAATAGTCCCATTTTAGAAAAAAGAAATTGAACAAGTCACTAATGAACTCCCTAAGAAAAAATTTCAAGGATCAGATGAATTTACAAGTGAATTCTATAAAACATTTAAAGAACAATTAATTGCAATACCATGTAAACTGTTTGTAAAAATAGGTAAAGAAGAAGTCCAAGTAAATTACTTCTTTGACATAAATATGGTACTAAACCTAAACCAGCAAGAGCAAAAACAGAGAAAGTTACAAGCCAATCTCTCTAATGAATATTGAGGCAAAAATTTTAAATAAAATATTAGCAAAAAAATTATGGCAATTTATCAGCACTGTGCTGATAATGCACTATGACCAAGTGGGATTTATATCAGGAGTGTAGGGTTGGCTCAATATCAGGAAAATCATTTCCATAATAAACCATACCTATAACAAAACCAACAGAAATCATATGATAATCCCAGTAGAATCAGGAAAATGGCAGGAAAATGGCAATCAGTGGCATAGGATAGGATATCAGGACAATCTAGGCAATAACCTTAACAATCTAGTGTTTGATAAACCCAAAGACCCCAGCTTTTGGGATAAATACTCACTATTCGGCAAAAACTGCTGGGAAAATTGGAAACTAGTGTGGAAGAAATTAGGGCTTGACCCATACCTAACACCACATACCAAGATAAGATCTAAATGGGTCCATGATCTAGATATAAAGAGGGACTTTATAATCAAGTTAGAAGAACGTAATATAGTTTATCTCTCAGACCTGTGGAGATGGAATAAATTTATGTCCAAAGAAGATCTGGAACTCCTAATTGAACACCAGATGGATAATTTTGATTATATTAAATTAAAAAGTTTCTGTACAAATAAAACAAATGCAGACAAGATTAGGAGGAAAACATCAAATTGGGAAATCATCTTTACATTTAATGGTTCTGATAAAGGCCTCATTTCTAAAATATATAGAGAATTGTCTCATATTTATAAGAATTCAAGCCACTCTTCAATAGATAAGTGGTCAAGGGATATGAACAGACAATTTTAAGATGATGAAATTAAAACCATCTCTAGTCATATGAAAAGTTGCTCCAAATCACTATTGATCATAAAAATGCAAATTAAGAGAACTCTGAGGTACCACTACACACCTGTCAGATTGGCTAAAATGACAGGAAAAGATAACGATGAATGTTGGAGGGGATGTGGGAAAACTGGGACACTAATACATTGTTGGTGGAACAGTGAACGGATCCAACCATTCTGGAGAGCAATTTAGAACTATGCTCAAAGAGTTGTCAAACTGTGCATACCCTTTGACCCAGCAGTGTTTCTACTGGGCCTATATCCAAAAGAGATCTTAGAGGAGGGAAAGGGACCCACATGTGCAAGAATGTTTGTGGCAGCCCTTTTTGTAGTGGCTAGAAACTGGAAACTGAAGGAATGCCCATCAATTGGAGAGTGGCTGAATAAATTATGGCATATGAATCTTATGGAATATTATTGTTCTGTAAGAAACGACCAGCAGGACGATTTCAGAGAGGGCTGGAGAGACTTGCATGAACTGATGCTGAGTGAAACGAACAGAACCAGGAGATCATCATACACAGCAACAACAGTATTACATGATGATCAATTCTGATGGACATGGCTCTCTGCAACAAAGAATTGTCTCAAACCAGTTCCAATTGTTCACTGAAGAAAACCATATACACCCAGAGAGAGGGATATGAAATATGGACCAAAACATAACATTTTCATGATCTCTATTGATATTTGCTTGCATTGTGTTGCCTTTCTCTGATTTTCTTTTTTTTTTCTTGTAGATAGGATTTTTCTTGCATAACTTGTCAAATATTTCAACATTATTAACATGTAGTGGACTTCCTGCTATCTAGGGGAGGGGAGGGGACTGGTGAGTAAAATTTGTAATGGAAAGATTTGTAAAGATCAATGCTGGGGAACTACCCATACATATGTTATACAAATAAAAAGATTTAATTAAAAAAAAAAGAAGCAGGAAAAACCTTTTAACAAAATACAGCATTCATTCCTATTAAAAACACTAGAGAACATAAGGATAAAGGGAGCTTTCCTTAAAATAATTAGCAACATCTATTTAAAACCTACAACAAGCAGTATTTGTAATGAACAGAAGATGGATATATTCCCAGTAAGATGAGGGGTTAAACAAGTATGTTCATTATGACCACTATTATTCAACAGTATACTAGAATTGTTGGATTTAGCAATAAAAAGAAAGAAAATAAAATTAAAGGAATTAGAATAGGCAATGAGGAAATAAAACTATCACTCTTTGCAAATGATATGATGATATATTTAGAGAATCCTAGAAAATCATTCAAAATCTACTGGAAACAATTCACAGCTGCAGCAGAGTTGCAGAATATAAAATAAACTCACCAAAATTATCAGTAATTCTTTATATTACTGAAGTAAGAGATAGAAAGGGAAATTCCATTTAAATTACTGTAGACAAAATAAAATACTTGAGGGTCTACCTGCCAAATCAAACCCCAAAATTCTATGAAGACAATTACAAAACACTTCACAGAAATAAAATCAGATGTAAACTATTAGAAAAATATTAATTAGTCATGGTTAGACCACGTTAATGTAAAAAAAAAAAGTCAATTCTGCCTAAATTTTTCTACATTTTCAGTACCACACAAATCAAACTACCTAAATATTTTATAGAACTAGAAAAAAATAATAACAAAATTCATCTGGAGAAACAAAAGCAAAACTAAAGTTAGGGAAAGAATGAAAAAAGAAGTACAACAAGAGGAAATTATAATTGAGGGAAATGCAGTTAGTAATCATAATTGTGAATGTGAATGGGCTGAATTCTCCCATACAATGGAAGTGGATACCAGAATGGATCAATAACTATAATCCTGTATAAAAATATGTTGTTTACAAGAAACACACTCAAAGCATTGAGAGATATAAAGAAAAAAGGTTACGGGCTGGAGCAGAATCTATAATGATTCAACTGAAATAAAAACAAAACAAACAAACAAAAAAGACAGAACCAATCTTGATTTCACCAAAGCAAAGACAAAAAAATAGGCCTAATTAGATGAGGAAGGAAGCTACATCTTGCTAAAAGGTGTCAAAGCCAACACAGTAGTATCAATATTAAACAGATATGTATCAAGTGATAAAGAATCCAAATTCTAGGGCTAATTAGGTGGTACAGTAGATAACATCATCCCTGAAGTCAGGGGTGCCTCTATTCAAATTTAGCCTCAGACACTTAACACTTCCTAGCTGTGTGACCCCAATTGCCTCAGGAAAAAAAAAGAATACAAATTCTTAAAGAAGTTAATGAGTTACAGGTTCATAGCCCTAGAAGAGATAGAGAACATTAAGAAGTGTAAAAAAGAGAGTTTTGATTATGTTAAATTAAAAAGTTTTTGCACAAACAAAACCACAGCAACCACAATTAGAAGGAAAGCCAAAAGCTGGGAGACAATCTTTACAGTAAGTGTCTCTGTTAAAGGCCTCATTTTTCAAATATATAGGAAATTGAATCAAATTTATAAGAATACAAGCCATTATATATATATATGTATATATGTATAAAAAGACATGAAAGCTATCTATAAATGTATGAAGAAGTGCTCATTTTTAATTAGAGAAATGTAAATTAAATCAACTCTCAAGTACTTACATCAAACCTTTCTGATTTGCTAATAATACAAAAAGAGAAAATTGATATATGTTGGAAAAATATGGAAAAATTGGGAAATTAATATAGTATTGGTAGAGTTGTGAACTGATCCAATCACTATGGAAAGCAATTTGAACCTATGCCCCAAAAGGAAACTAGTGCATATTCTTTGATCCAGCAATATCCCTACTAGATCTATATTACAAAATGATAAGAAAAAGTGGAAAAAGACATACTTGTGCAAATAAAATATTTATATCAGCCCTTTTCATGATGGCAAAATATTAAAAATTGATGGAGTACCCATCAAATATGGCTAAATAATTTGTGCTATATGTAATAGAATGTGATATATGTAATGGAATGATACTATGAAATAATAAATGACAAACAGGCATATTTTAGAAACACCTGGAAAAATTGCAATGAACTGATCTAAAGTGAAATGTTGCAGAACCAGGAAATCTTTTTCACAGTATTAGTAACATTGTGTGATGATCAATAATGCATGACTAAGCTTTTGTAAGAAATACAATGATCCAAGACAAGTACAAAGGTTTCATGATGAAAAATGCTTTCCACTTACAGGTGAAGAACTGATGAACTCTGAAAACATCAAAGTATATATTTTCCATTTAATTTAAACCTTTTTTTTCTTTTCATCTGCTTTTTTTTCACAATTATGACTAATCCAAAAGTATGTTTTCCATGATAACACATGTATAAACTGAATCAAATTGCCTACTATTTTAGGAAAAGGGGAAATAAACAAAGTTTGCAACTCAAAATCTTGTAAAATGAATACTAAAAACTGTCATTTTATAAATTGGGAAAAATAAAACATTATTTAAAAACTAATTTCTTCCAAAAGACCATTTATTCTTTGGTCTTGACTTTTGTGGTTTATTTTTACAATGAATCTATATAAATTTTATAATATTTGTTTACTATTTTGTTTGATAATGGTGTATACTATCTATTCACTATGATTTTTTGTGTGAGCCAGAAATTTTACATGAGGGAGATAAGATAGAATATAAGCTGCAATCCTTACATTAAAAGCTATCACAGAGACTGCCATTTATTCTGAATTTACAAATGCCATATGCCTATGTTATCAACATTTTATTGTGATAGTTTTATACATTTTGGCCCCATTTCTCTTTTGAAGAACAGGGATTGAAAGAGATATCACCATCTTAGATCCCTGATACTATTAATTGTACAACTTTTGAAGAGATTAACAATAGTCTCCCTGGACTTCCACTGTACAGACTGTTACCATGGAATTAAGTTGTGTTTTTCATTGAAAATGAAATGACTTTAAAAATATTCTTACAATATTACAAATTTATACTTTGCATAGTTCAATCAAAATTTACCAAATTTTTAATTACTTAGCAAACTAAAAAAAGGACTCAGCACATAAAAATATGTTGTAGAGCATGATTCATTAAAAGGTGTGCTACAAAAATATTCAAAGAGGATATAATGTTGTATATTTGGTATTAAATCATCAATAATTCAAAAAAATTCCTTATATACAAGGCCCTCTTCTAGGCATTGTAATAAAAGAAAGAAAGAAAATTATCCCTACTCACAAAAAGGTACATATATACATGTTTTTTTTTATTATTAATACTTTTTATTTGCAAAACATATGTATGGGTAATTCTTCAACATTAACCCTTACAAAGCTTTCTGTTACAAATTTTTCCTCCCTACTCCCCACCTCTCCCCTAGATGGCAGGATATCCACTACATGTTAATTATGTTAAAATACTTGACAAATCGAATATATGTATACTTATTTCCACACATCATTTTTGTGCAGGAGAAATCATATCTACAAGAAAGAATAATCAGATAAAGGAAATATAATAAAAGCAAACATCAATAGAGAGCATGAAAATGTTATGTTGTGGTCCACATTTCACATCCCTCTCTCTGGGTGTATATTGCTTTCTTCACTGAACAATTGGAACTGGTTTGAAGCATTTCATTGTTGAAGAGAGTCATGTCCATCAGAATTGATCTTCATATAGTATTGGTGCCGTGAATAATGATCTCCTGGTTCTGCTCATTTCACTCAGCATCAGTTCATGCAAGTCTCTCCAGGCCTCTCTGAAATCGTCCTGCTGGTCATTTCTCACAGAACAATAATGTTCCATAACATTCATATGCCATAATTTATTCAGCCACTCTCCAATTGATGGGAATCCATTCAGTTTCCAGTTTCTAGCCACTACAAAAAGAGCTGCCACAAACATTCTTGCACATGTGGGGCCCTTTCCTTCTTTTATGATTTCTTTGGGATATAAGCCCAATAGAAACACTGCTGGGTCAAAGGGTATGCACAGTTTGATAATTTTTTGAGCATAGCTCCAAATTGCTCTCCAGAATGGTTGGATCCATTCACAATTCCACCAACAATGTATTAGTGTCCCAGTTTTCCCACATCCCTGCCAACATTCATCGTTATCTTTTCCTGTCATTTTAGCCAATCTGACAGGTGTGTAGTGGTACCTCAGAGTTGTCTTAATTTGCATTTCTCTGATTAATAGTGATTTGGAGCAACTTTTCATATGACTAGAAATAGTTTTAATTTCATCATCTGAAAATTGTCTGTTCATATCCTTTGACCATTTATCAATTGGAGAATGGCTTGATTTCGTGTAAATATGAGACAATTCTCTATATATCTTAGAGATGAGACCTTTATCAGAACCCTTAAATGTAAAGATGATTTCCCAATTTGATGCTTCCCTCCTAATCTTGTCTGAATTAGTTTTATTTGTTCAGAAACTTTTTAACTTAATATAATCAAAATTATCTATCTGGTGTTCAATTAAGAGTTCCAGTTTTCTTTGGACATAAATTTATTCCATCTCCACAGGTCTGAGAGGTAAACTATCCTATGTTCCTCTAATTTGATTACAATATCACTTTTTATATCTAGAACATGAACCCATTTAGATCTTATCTTGGTATGAGGTGTTAGGTGTGGGTCCAGCTTTAATTTCTTCCCCACTAGTTTCCAATTTTCCCAGCAGTTTTTGCTGAATAGTGAGTACTTATCCCAAAAGCTGGGGTCTTTGGGCTTATCAAACACTAAATTTCTAAAGTTATTGCCCAGATTGTCCTGATATCCTATCCTATGCCACTGATTGACTATTTCTCAGCTAGTGCCAAATGGTTTTGATGACCGCTGCTTTATAATATAGTTTTAGATCTGGTTACAGCAAGGCCACCTTCATCTGCCTTTTTTTTTTTCATTAATTCCCTTGAAATTCTTGACCTTTTGTTCATCCAAATGAAATTTGCTACTATTTTTTCTAGATCTGTAAGATAATTTCTTGGGAGTTTGAATCCTATGGCACTAAATAAGTAGATTAGTTTGGGTAGTAATGTCATTTTTATTATATTCGCTCGGCCTACCCATGAGCACTTAATGTTTTTCCAATTGACTAGGTCTGATTTTATTTGTGTGGAAAGTGTTTTGTAGTTTGGTTCATATAGTTTCTGACTTTTTCTTGGCAGATAGATTCCCAAATATTTTATGCTATCATCCGTCATTTTGAATGGAATTTCTTTTTGTATCTCTTACTGCTGAACTTTGTTGATAATATATAAAAATGCTGATGATTTATGTGGATTTATTTTAAATCCTGCAACTTTGCTAAAGTTGTGAATTGTTTCTAGTAGTTTTTTAGTTGAGTCTCTAGGGTTCTCTAAGTATACCATCATCATGTCATACATATATACATGTAAAGAGACAAAGTATCTACATGATAACTACATAATATGCAATATAAAATGAGGTCTTCAGCGAAAAGAATAAAGAATGAATGAAGGTGGTGGAGGGAGCAGGATGGAGAGAAATAGAGTTAGTAATTATAATTTTGCATGTATATGGGATAAACAGACCCATAAAATGAAAGGGAATAGCAGAGTGAATTAAAAACCAGAATCTGACAATATGGTATTTATAAGAAATATACCCAAGCAGAGAAATATAAAGATAGTAAAGCTAAGCAACTTCCAGAATCATTTATGCTTCAGTTGGAGTTTGAAAAGGGAAAGGGGGAAACAACAATCATGACCTCAAAGTAAAAGCAAAAATAAATCTCATTAAAAGAGATAAACAAGGAAACTATATCTTGATGAAAGGCACCATACAGGAAGGAGTAAGATCAATGGCAAATATATATGAGTCAAATGGTAGGGCAACCCAACTTCAAAATGAAAAATAAATGACTTACAAAAGGAAATATACAGTAAAATTACAATAGTTGGGAATCTCAGTTTCTTTGCTCTGAATTAGCAACATCTAACCAAAATAGAAATAAAATAGAAATCAAGATGGATAGAATTGTAGAAAAACTAAATATGATAGACCTCTGGAGAAAATTGCACTGGAATAGAAAAAATATTCCTTGATCTTAGACAAATGAAACATAGACACATAGACAAAATCAATCAACTATTAGAGCATAAAATTCTCATAATCAAATACAGAAAAGCAGATGTGAAATGCATCCCTTGTAGCTCATAATGGAGTAAAACTATATTCAGTAAAAGGTTATATATACAAGAATTAAAAATTATTGGAAACTAAATAATCTAGTTCTAAAGAATGAGTGGGTCAAAGAACAAATTATAGAAATTTTAACTTCATTAATTTATAATGACAACAATGAGACCACAAACCAAAAGTAGTGGGATACATTCAAAGCAGTACTTAGAAGGAAATTTATATTTTTAAACATTTACATTAATAACATAGGAGAAAAAGCAGATCAATAAATTAGACATGCAATTAAATGGAGAAAAAACTAGAAAAAGAAAAAAACTAATTTTCCCTAATAAAATGTCAAATAGGAAATCCTGATCCTCAAAGGAATTATTAATAAAATTCCATGTAAGAAAACCATTGGACTAATAAATAAAATACATCCAGAAAATGACTTTATGGAGAGAAAAAAGTCACAACAAAATCATTGGTTAATACTATTTTTAATGAAAGAAGGAAGAAAACAGAATTCCTAAAAACAAAAATATAAAGAATGAAATCACAGCCAATGAAAAATTAAATCAATTATTAGGAGCTATTTTTCCCATTATAGGCTAATAAATCTGAAAATTTAAATGAAAAGGGTGAATACTTATAAAAATATAAAATACTAAGTATTGAAGAAGAAATATAATAGATTAATAATCCTGTCTTGGAAAAACATATTGAATAAGCCATTAATAACCTCCCTAATGATAAAGATCAATTCCTCCCACCAAAAAAAATATGCAGGAACAAGTAGATTCATAAGTGAATTCTACAAAACATTTTAAGAAAGCAATATTTCCAACAGTATATAAATTATTTGGAAAAAATAAGTAAAAAAAAATGAGTCCTAAAATATTGCTTTTAAAACACAAAGATGATGCTTATACCTAAATCAGGAAGAACAAATACAGAGAAAGAAAATGATAGACCAATTTCACCAATAAATACTGATATCAAAAATTTAAATAAAACAGTAGCTATGAGATTACATAAATATAAGACAAAAATCATACACCATGATTAAGTGGGATTTATGCCAGGAATGCAAGACTGGTTCAATGTTATAAAACTATCAGCATAATTTATTACATTAATAATAAAAACAACCAAAATCATATGTTTTTTTAATACTGTAGAAAAGGCTTTAAAAAAAAAAACAGAAATCTTAGGAATAAATGAAACTTTTCTTAAGATAATAAGTGAAATCTGTCTAAAATGATAAGCAAGCATTATTTATAAGCAAATGATATGATGGTTTACTTAGAAAATCCTAGTTGAAATAAAACTATTGAAATAATTAACAATTTTAGCAAAGTTGCAGGATATAAAATAAACCAACATAAATCACTAGCAGTTCCATATGTTACCAACAAAGTCCAGCAGCAAGAGAAGGAGAAATTTCATTTTACACAATTATAGAAATCATGACATATTTGTTTATCCACCAAATAAACCCAGGCACAATAATAACATTTTACACAAATAATGTCATATCTAAATAATTGAAAATTATAAATTTTTCATGGGTTGGCAAAACCAATACAGGAGAAAACTCTGTCTAAATTATTTTAGTTATTCAGTACCATACAAAATTACCAATAATATTTTATAGAGCTAGAAAAAAAGATAATAAAAAATTGAACTCAAAAAAAGAGGTCAAGAATATGAAATCAATGAATGAAAAAAACAATATGGAAGTCAATCATAATAGCAGATATCAAACTATATTACAAGATGATAATCTTCAAAACAATTTGATATTGGCTAATAGAATGTTATTAGATCAGTGGAATAGATTGGGTATGCAATAAATAATAACAATGGAAATCTAGTACTGAATCAATGAAAAGATGCCTACTTTGGGGACAACAATTCACTATTTGACAACAACTGCTAGACAAACTGAAAAGCAGTTTGACAGATACTAGGCATATACTTAGTTTGATAAGGTTAAAAAGGTGATGCCATAAACAAATTTCATGGAAACCGAATCCTATATAAAGAGAAATTTATGACCAAACAAAAGTGGAGATCATTTAGCAATATCAAACAAATAATTTTGATTACATTAAATTTAAAAGTTTTATACAAAAAATGTAATGCAGCCAAGATTAGCAAGAAAACAAAAAAGGCAGAGAAAAAGGAGGTTTTTTTTCTGAAAAATGGTTCATTTTTCAAATAAATAGAAAACTGAATCTAATTTACAAAAGTATGAGTTATGCCCCAATTGATAATAATCAATAATTATCTGTAATTATTGTTTTCAGATGAAAAAATCAAACTTTGTGGATGGGTGTGAATGTATATATATATAATATATGTGTGTGTATATATATATATAGAGAGAGAGAGAGACATATGGGTATATATATACTTATGTGTGTACATGTGTGTGTGTGCATGTGTATGTGTGTGTGTGTGTGTGTGTGTGTGTGTATCAGTGATTAACTATAGCCTGCTAGGGAATAGTAAAAGGGGATAAAAGGTGGGGAAAAGCATAAAGCAAAAACTGCACAGGAAAGAACAAAAGAACAACTTATGAATATAATTTCTTTTATTATCACCTATCCTTTCTTGAACTGGTAATTTGTTGTTATATATTTTGAATTTTTCCTGGTGTTCTGCTAGGCACATGACAATGTTCTGTTTTGTTGTTTTATTTTATTTTTCTGATTTTCTTTTTTCTACTTTTTTAAATAAACAGAAAATTTTTAGAAAAGAAATCAAAGCTATCTATAGTCTCATATGAAATGGCTCTAAATCACTATTCATTAGATGAATGCAAATTAAAACAACTTTGAAATATCTCCCTACTTATATGATTCTCTTATATAATTGACTAAAATCAGAAAAAGAAAATGACAAATTTTGGAGGGAATGTGGGAAAGCTAGGATGCTAATTAACTATTAGTAAAATTGTAATCTGATCCAATTATTCTGAAGAAAAAAATTGGAACTCTTCCCAAAAGATGAGAAAACTGTGCATACCCTTTGTCCCAGCTAAATAGCACTGCTAGGCCTTGATTTCAATGTTGAAAAAATGGGGGGAATTACCTATATATACAAAATATTTATAGTAGTTTAATTCATGGTGGCAAAGAACTGGAAATAAGAGAATGTCTATCAATTGGTGAATGACTGAACAAGGTGTGATATATGATAGTGATGTAATACCATTCTGATATAAGAAATAATAAGCAAGATTGTTTTTAGGAAAACCTGGAAAGGTTCTCCAAAGGTCACTCCAAAGTGAAGGGAAGATGCTAAAGTGAAATGAAAATCAGAAGAATGTACACACAGTAATAATATATAAGAATCAACTGTGAATGGCTTAGCTATAGAAATAAAACGATTTAAAAATTCTGAAGGACAGAGTGGAAAAATGCTCCCACTACCAAATAAAGAACTGCTGGCATCTGAATGAAGATCTTTTTAAACTTTATATTTGTTGGAAATATTTTGTCTAGATTTTCATTCACAACATTACTAATATTGAAATATATTTTGAATGCCTATATATGTATAACATATTGCTTGCTTTCAGTCAGCTTGGGAAGGAAATATAAGGAGGAGACAATGTGAAATTCAAAATAATTGTTAAAATGTTAAAATTTGTTTTTTTCTACATAATTAGAAAAACATATTTAAAAAGAAATAAACAAAAAAAGAATACATGTGCCCCATGTAAGAAATTATCTTAATCTCAAAATCAGGTTGTATATAAATTAGCTTACTTCAAAAAAGAAAAGGTTATGAACTCTAAGAGCCATAGGATGAAATTTAGCAATCAGATTCAAGAAAAAAAAATCTAAGTGATCAGGATAAGGACATTCAAATAACACAAAACTATTCTATACTCACAAGAAAACTGAGTATAGAATGGAACAATATGTTCTGAAGTACAATGGAAGGCAGATTGCAGTTCAGGGCTATCTACCCATTAAACTGAAGCTTCATCATAGCTGAACCAGAAAAATAGATGGATATTCAATAAGAAAGAATTTTTAATATTAAAAAAGCATAATTGAAAAAAATTTATTTGCTCCTTGAACACACCAAACAATACAGACACAGGGAAAGGGGCTATCTATATTTGTCAAGCAATATTGAAGTATGTTTTTAATATTCTATGAATAAAATAACATAAAATTTGAAACTAGTTTTCACATTATGACCACCTTCACAATTTGTCCTTTACTGAGACAGATATAATGAAGAGAGTGCTGTATTCTGATTAACATTTGGATGATCTTGAGCCAATTCATGATTGTTTCTATATCTATATTTCCTCCTTAGCAAAAAAAAAAAAGACTAAACTGCTCAGATTCAATGATTCAACATCTTTAATTCTTGAATTCCTCATATATTGTCTAATAAGTGATTTCATAGCTGGTGAAAAAATCAAAGCAAAAATATTTGTCTACCTATACAGAGGGAAGTAAGACATGCTATAGGGATTTAATAGATCCTTTATCATTTTAATCAAATACTTGAGTGATAGGAAAGAGAAGCCTTACAAATTTTAAGGCAACAAAATCACCATTAATGTCCTCAACATTTGCCATAGGATTTTTATTCTAGAATTCCTATTTCTTCTTATAAATTCAGTCTTATAAAGTTCAAGATCTCTTCACATCTTAGGAGGACTACTACAGTAACCTCCTAATTGCTCTATCAGCTACCAATGTCTTGCTTTTTCTAATTCATATTCTTTAGAGATACAAAATTATGATTCTTATGGCACAAATTCTTACCATTTCATTGCTTTTTCCCCTTTAAATATCAGTGGATTTTACCATTTCTAGGATAAAATGCAAACTTGTCTTTTGGGCATTTAGATTCTGATCTGGTTCAAACCAATCTTGCTTAATATTTTATCACTTTTTCTTCTTTTACACTGTGTTTCATTTATACTCATATTTGATCTTCCAAATACAACCTTTATCATTTTCTTTTTACAAGTCTCTTCCATATATTTACTGTTCTCCTTTCCTACTTTTGTTTCCAGGAATGTCTAGTATCTACTTCTCTTTTAGACTCAGCTTATATGACAACTTCCAGTTGGCCCTGATGCTCCAAATTGTTAATCTTCTGCCTGCCATAACCCACATTTAATTTTTAGTTCTCTTGTATATATTTCTTGTCTATTTATATGTTATCTATCCTTCACTTCTATCCCTTCCAGTCCCCTAATCTCAGAATGATATAATGTTGTTCAACTAAGGCAGAAACTCTTTAAATTTTACCTTATATCCTCAGTGCTAAGTAGAATGCATCTGTAAAATAGTTGAGACCTAGGATTTCATTGAAGGAACTTCTAGGCCCAATTCACTCTAGTACCTGAATCTACAACTGATAATGTCATAGATATACCTGGAATACTGAGAGATTAAATAACAAAGTATTTGTAAGAGGTATCCTTTCTGGCAGCCTGAAAAGATTATGAAGATATTTGATGCAGCTTTACATGTGGTATAACATATTGTCATTGCAGTGACTGAAAGTTATCCACAATGCCTGTAAATGCCCCTTCAGATATTTCTATGCCTTAGCCCTCTTGGCAGTTCTAATCCATCTAACAGTCATAGTGTCAAATTCTTTTAAAAACCACACTACTTTCATTTTCTCGATAGAAATTTTTCATCTACTTGTTGAGTGCTTTGTGATTGTTTCTTTTTTGTCAGGGAGGTCTTAATGAGTTAACATATAACTTATTTCTATCTATGTACATTATAGAACTGGTAGTCTGATCACTAATCAGTATGTATTTATGTATTTGTTTTTATGACATTCAAAATCCAAAATGAATCACCCTTTCTGGGATAGACATGTTTAACTACTTTCAATTTGTTATACCTATATTCTATAGGCATTATTTTGTGAGTTAGTTATTATATATAAAAATATATTATGAACCTTGAAAGAATTCTATAATTTTAATAGTGAAAAAGACCTTATATCATTTTGTGCCAATAATTGTTATTGAGGAACATCCTGCATAGCACATAAACACATTTTTGATAGCAGAAGTAGCTCTTTTTTGAGTGGTGGGACATCTGTGATGTCATTTGTATAGGAAACTTATTCAGAGGAAACCCTGTCTATCCATGCAGATAAGCAACTTCTCTAAAACTCATAACATTAGAAAATTTCCTGGGCATGTTAAAATTAATCACTTGCCCAGGTTAACATAGTCATAACATTTAAAAACCTGTACTTGAACCAGAGCCTTGTGGAGACTGAGACAAACTATGTTATACATGCTTATAAAATAATATCATGAATTTTTAAAACTTCATTGTTTTCTTTATTATTTCCTCCAGGACAAGTTTCTTTTCCAATTATTCTAAGTTTATGGATTCTAATTTTCTGAGTATTAATGAAATGATACTTTTTAATTACTTTTATATCACCTAGAAGAGGATAAAAGGAAGAATTGCTTAGATTACTAGAAAGTATCATCTAATTTTTCTTGCTTTAAGCACAATATATAACTCAATAGATCTGCTGTTGGTTTGAGAGAGGCAAAATAGAATAAAGAGACCTAGACATAAAGATAATAGTAATCTGAAATCTAATCTTATTTCAGCCACTTAATATGTATGTACATGAAATTCACCTAACCTCTCTATTCTCATATGTAAAGAAGGGATGATGTCATTTTTGTTGCTTACCTCACTGGGCAGGTGTGAGACTCTCATGATAGAATGTGAAAATTGCTTTTAAAAGCATTCAAGAAGTATATATATTTCAATGATTACTATGGAGAAGTATTCCTAATACAGGTCTAAAATGTACTACAATGGAGGGGTAGAGCCAAGATGGCGGAGTGAAGACACAACTCTCTGTGACCTCCTCTGATCTTCTCTCAAACCAATAGCAAATAAAGCCTCTGAATTGATTATGGAGTGAAAGCTCCACCAAATATTTGGACTTCAACAAATTCTGAGAAAAAGCTACCTTGGAGGAGCTTCAGAGCAGGCCTGTTTCAGATGGGCAGGGGGTCAGGCAGTTTGCCTAGCCCAGGCACAGATCCAGGAGACAGGCAGGAAGGCGGGCTGGACTTAGGGTGGCAGATTCTAAGCACCTGGGAACTCTATCTGAGGCTGCTGGGACACTCTTCCCTGATTGCGGGCAGGTGCTTTGGCAAATCTGCCTTTTGTAAAAGTTAGATTGTAATCTACTGCAAATGCCAGTCCTAGCCTTGCCAGCCCAGCACCAGAAATCAATTAGCCAAATGGCCTCATGGCAAATTGAAGCAGCTGCCACTACTCTGCTTTAAACAGAACTCAAGTTTTTGAAAAACAAAATGAATAAAAAAACAAAAGAACTCTCACCATAGACAGCTTTTGTGGAGAGAGAGAACCTCAGATGTTGAGGTTCATAAATGTAAAGCAACTCCAGAGGAAGCCACAAAGGGAGACATGACCAGATCCCCATTTCACAAGGCTTTCCTGGAAGATTGCTTAAAGAATCTCAATAGAGAGATACAAGAAAAATAAGGAAATAAATTGAGAAGGATTGCAAGAAGCATACAATGCCCTACAAAAGAGATATGAAAAAATACCAATTCACTGGGAAAAAAATTGGTGAAATGGAAAGAGTATTCAATGAACAAATTGGCCAATTATGAAAGGAGCTTAAAAAGTTAACTGAAGAAAATAATACATTAAAAATTAGAATCGAACAATTGGAAGTGAATGATTCAATAAGGCTTCAAGAATCAATCAAAAACCAAAAAAAAATGAAAAAAAGAAGAAAATATGAAATATCTTTTAGGAAAAAGAACTGACCTGGAAAATAGATCTAGGAGAGACAATCTAAGGATTATTGGACTTCTTGAAAGCCATGATGAAAAAAAAAAAAAAGAACCTAGACACTATTGTCCAGGAAATCATGAAAGAAAACTGCCCCGATGTTTCAGAATCAGAAGGTAAAATCACCATCAAAAGAATTCACAAATAACCTACTGAAAGAGACCCCAAAATTAAAAGCCCAAGGAATATCATGGTTTAGATTTCAGGACTATCGCACCAAGGAAAAGATATTGCAAGCAGCTAGAAAGAAACAATTAAAATACCAAGGAACTGTAATTAGAATCACACAAGATCTGTCAACCTCCACATTAAAGGATCAAAGGGCCTGGAACCTAGAATTCCAAAAAAGGCAAAGGAACTTGGATTACAGCCAAGAATAAGCTATCCAACTAGAATGAGCAAGATCTTCCAGGGAAGAAGATGGACATTTAATGATATAGGTGAAAAGACCAGATCTAAACAAAAAATTTGACCTCCAAACACAGAACTCAAAAGAAGCATAAAAAGGTAAAAAGGAAAGAACTCTTGAGAACTATATTTCTACTATGGGTATACTTAAAGAATGGGGATATAATTTGATTTTACTTTGATAGTATGAAAAAGAAACTAGAGGTGGGAGGGCTATCATACTGGGGAAAAAGAGGGAAAAGGAAGTAAAATAAGGTTAAAAAAGGAGGTAAAAATAAAATAAAATATCATGAAGAGGCAAAGAAAACCTAATATAATTGAGGGAAAGAAGGGAGGGGGATGAGCACAGTGTGAATCTTATTCTCCTTTGACTGAGCTCTAAAAGTATATCAGACACATTTGGTTTCACAGAGAAACTTGTCATTTCTTATATGGAAATGGGAGGGAAAGGAGGAAAAGAAAGGGATAGACTAATAGAAGGAAAAATAGAAGAATTAGGGGAAAGGTATAAAAAAGGGGGAGGGGCTCTAAAGGGGGAGGACTGTTTGAGGGAGGTGCAAAATACTGGGGAGAGAGGAAGTGAGAAAGGGGAAGGGAAAGAGGAAAACCTAACTTTGGGTAAATAAGATGGCAGGAAATACAAAATTAGTTATTTTAACTGTGAATGTGAATGGGATGAACTCTCCCATAAAATGGAAGCAGAATGGAGACTGGATTAAAAGCCAGAATCCAACAATATGTTGTTTACAAGAAACACATCTAAAACATAGAGATACATACAGAGTAAAGGTAAAGTGCTGGAGCAGAATCTATTATGCTTCAGGTGAACAACAACAACAACAAAAAAAAAAAGCAGGGGTAGTAATCCTGATCTCAAATCAAGTCAAAGCAAAGACAGATCTAATTAAAAGAGTTAAGGAAGGAAACTATATTTTACTAAAGGTTACCATAGACAATGAAGCAATATCAATACTAAACATATATGCACCAAGTGGTATAGCATCCAAATTCCTAGAGAAGTTAAGAGAGATGCAAGAAGAAATAGGCAGCAAAACTGTACTAGTGGGTGATCTCAATGTTGCTCTATCTAAATTAGATGAATCAAACCACAAAATAAATAAGAAACAATTTAGGGAGGTAAACAAAATGTTAGAAAAGTTAGGCATGATAGATCTTTGGAGAAAATTACATGGAGACAGAAGGGAGTTTACTTTTTACTCTGTGATTCATGGAACTTATACAAAAATGACCATGTGTTAGGGCATAAAAGCCTCAAAATCAAATGCAGAAAGGCAGAAATAGGAAATGCATCTTTTCCATATTATGATTCAATAAAAATCACATGCAATATAAGGCCAGGAGAAAATAAAGCAAAAGTTAACTGGAAATCAAATAATCTAATCCTAAAGAATGAATAAGTAAAAGAACAAATCATAGAGAAAATCAATAATTTCATCCAGGAGAATGGCAATAATGAAACAACATACCCAAATTTTTGGGATATGGCCAAAGCTGCTGTAAGGGATAATTTTATATCTCTAGCTGCTTACTTGCATAAAATAGAGAAAGAAAAGATCAACTAATTGGGATTACTATTAAAAAAAACTAGAAAAGAATAAATTAAAAACCCTATATTAAATACCAAATTGGAAATTCTGAAAATAAAAGAGGAGATTCATAGAATTGAAAATTAAAAAAACTATTGAATTAATAAATATAACTAAGAGTTGGTTCTATGAAAAAACCAACAAAATAGATAAGCCTTTAGTTAATTTGATTAGAAAAAAGAAAGAGAAAAACAAATTGTTACTCCCAAAAATAAAGGAAAACTTTCCACCAATAAAGAGGAAATTAGAGCAATAATTAGGAGTTTTTTGCCCAACTTTATGCCAATAAATTCGATAATCTAAATGAAATGAAGGAACATTTACAAAAGTATAGACTGCCCAGGTTAACAGCAGAGTAAATAAATTCTTTAAATAGCTCCATTCTAGAAAAAGAAATAGAACAAGCTATTAATCAAATCTCTAAGAAAAAATCTCCAGGGCCAGATGGATTTACATATGAATTCTACCAAACATTCAAAGAACAATTAATTGCAATTCCACAAAAACTATTTGAAAAAATAGGGAAAGAAGGTGTACTACCAATTCCTTTTATGATACAGATATTACATCTGTATCATAAAGAGGTATGGTGAAAACAGAGAAAGAAAACTATATACCAATTTCCCTAATGAATATTGATGCAAAAATCTTAAATAAGATATTAGCAATGAGATTACAGGAAGTCATTGACAGGATAACACACTATGACCAAGTAGGATTAGTACCAGGAATGCAGGGCTAGTTCAATATTAGGAAAACTATCAGCATAATCAACTATATTAATAACCAAATTAACAAAAATCCTATGATTATCTCAATAGATGCAGAAAAAGCATTTGATAAAATCCAACAACCATTCCTATTAAAAACACTAGAGAGTATAGGAATAAATGGGCTTTTACTTAAAATGATCAGTAGCATCTATTTAAAACCATCAACAAGCATCATATGTAATGGGGACAAACTAAAAAGATTCCCAGCAAGATCAGGAGTGAAACAAGTCTGCCCACTGTCACCATTATTATTTAATATTGTCTTAGAAATGTTAGCTTTGGTAATAAGAGAAGAAAAAGAGATAAAATGAATTACATAGGTAATGAGGAAACCAAATTATCATTCTTTGCAGATGATATGATGGTATACTTTAGAGAACCCTAGAGACTCAACTAAAAAACTGCTAGAAACAATTCACAACTTTAAGCAAAGTTTCAGGATACCAAATAAATCCACATAAATCATAAGCATTTTTATATATTACCAACAAAGTTCAGCAGCAAAAGATACAAAAAGAAACTCCATTCAAAATTACTGTTGATAGTGTAAAATATTTGGGAATCTATCTGCCAAGGAACAGTCATGAACTATATGAACTAAACTACAAAACATTTTCCACACAAATAAAATCAGACCTAATGAGTTGAAAAAACATCAAGTGCTCATGGGTAGGCTGAGCGAATAAAATAAAAATGACAACACTACCCAAACTAATTTACTTATTTAGTGCCACACCAATCAAACTTCCAAGAAATTATTTTATAATCCTAGAAAAAATAGTAGTAAATTTCTTTTGGAAGAACAAAAGGTCAAAAATTTCAAGGGAATTAACAGTGAACAATAGCTCAGAAATGCACAAAAAGTTCTTTGGAATAGTAGAGTTGTGTATCAAATGTAATGATTTTGTTTTGAGAATGTATAAGAATGCATTTCTTTACTAATATGATATGCACTGAGTTGATTATAGAATACTATTCCAATTCAGATATCTATCCAGCTCTTATTACATTTGTGGTTTCAAATTCCACTAATGTGGTACAATTTATACCAATATTTTTTCTTCTTTTTTTTCCTCTTTTTTTATTAAAACTTTTTATTTGCAAAACATATTATGGGTAATTCTTCAACATTGATCCTTACAAAGCTTTTTGTTACAAATTTCCCCCCCTAGTCCCTACCCCTCCCCTAGATGACAGAAAATCCACTACATATTAATTATGTTAAAATACTTGATAAATCAAATATATGTATACATATTTCCAAACATCATTGTTGTGCAAGAAAAATCATATCTACAAGAAAAAAAATCTGAGAAAGGAAACACAATGCAAGCAAACATCAATAGAGAACATAGAAATGTTATGTTGTGGTTCACATTAAATATCCCTCTCTCTGGGTTTATATGGCTTTCTTTACTAAACAATTGTAACTGGTTTGAAACATTTCATTGCTGAAGAGAGCCATGTCCATCAGAATTGATCATTATATAGTATTGTTGTTGCTGTGTATAATGATCTCCTTGTTCTGCTCATTTCGCTCAGCATCAGTCCATGCAAGTCTCTCCAGGACTTTCTGAAATCATCCTGCTGGTCGTTTCTTATAGAACAATAATATTCCATGACATTCATATAACATAACTTGTTCAGCCATTGTCCAATTGATGGGCATCCATTCAGCTTCCAGTTTCTAGCCACCACAAAAAGGGCTGCCACAAACATTCTTGCATATGTCTGTCCCTTTCCTTCCTTTAAGATTTCTTTGGGATAAAAGCCCAATAGAAACACTGGTAGGTCAAAGGGTATGCACAGTCTGATAACTTTTTGAGCATAGTTCCAAATTGCTCTCCAGAATGGCTGGATCCCTTCCTTTACAGTTTCACCAACAATGTATCTGTGTCCCAGTTTTCCCACATCCCTGCCAACATTCATCATTATCATTTCCTGTCATTTTAGCCAATCTGACAGATGTGTAGCAGTACCTCAGAGTTGTCTTAATTTGCATTTCTCTGACCAATAGTGATTTGGAGCACCTTTTCATATGAGAAATACTTTTAATTTCATCATCTGAAAATTGTCTGTTCATATCCTGTAACCATTTATTGACTGGAGAGTGGCTTGAATTCTTATAAATATGAAACCATTATCTATATATTTTAGAAATGAGGCCTTTATTAGAACCCTTAAATGTAAAGATGATTTCCCAATTTATTGCTTCCCTCCTAATCTTGTCTGCATTAGTTTTGTTTATACAAAAACTTTTTAACTTAATATAGTCAAAATTATCTATCTGGTGTTCAATTAAGAGTTCCAGTTTTCTTTGGACATAAATTTATTCCATTGCCACATGTCTGAGAGGTAAACTATACTACGTTCCTCTAATTTACTTATAATATCATTCTTTATATCCAAATCATGAAACCATTTATATCTTATCTTGGTATGTGTTATTAGGTGTGGGTCAAGCCCTAATTTCTTCCATACTAGTTTCCAATTTTCCCAGCAGTTTTTGTCAAATAGTGAGTACTTATCCCAGAAGCTGCGGTCTTTGGGTTTATCAAACACTAAATTGCTATAGTGATTGCCTATTTTGTCCTGTGATTCTATCCTATGCCACTGATCAACTACTCTGTTTCTTAGCCAGTACCAAATGTTTTTGATGACTGCTGCTTTGTAATATAGTTTTAGATTTGGCACAGCAAGGCCACCTTCATCAGCCTTTTTTTTTTCATTAATTCCCTTGAAATTCTTGACCTTTTGTTTATACCACTATTTTTGCCTGTCATTCTATACATGTAAATCTTATTCTTTCCAATAACCAGGGAAGATCAAAGGACTAGTTTAAAAAAAAAGTCATGACTTTCCCTAACATCAGACTTTCTAAAAATTAAAAAAGTAAATTAAATTTTAAAAGCACAATCACAATCATTTGTATTTTTCTTTCCTGGAAACTCTGCACTGTGATTTATGAGCTTCATTAAAAACATACAGGATAACAATGCTTTTGAACAAAGTTTGCTCCAATGTTCCTATTCGAAATATTACCTTGTAGGTTAAAAGGTGATTCATTATAAACGTTTTTTAAATCAAAACATATCAATCTAAAGCTATTTTCAAAAAATATTATTTTTGACCTTCCATTTAGAATGTAAATTACATAGATTTAAAAAAAAATTGACCAACAATAAAGGATTATGCCTAACATTGCACGATGTACAAAATAGGTACTTAATATGTGCTGATTTATTGATAGAATAATAATCAAACCTTGAAGATGTAGTCAGCATCAAAAAATAGAATTAAAGTTGCCCTTATGGAACATAGATTGAAATCTTAGTACCATTATTAACTAGTAATATAAATTAGTAAATTAGCAGTAAATTCACTAATGTGAATTTGTGCAATTATAACATTGATAATAGTAGTACATACCTCCCATAATTGTTGTGAGAATTAAAAGAGATAATAATTGTGAAACATTTAGTATACTTCCTCACACATAGAAAACAATATATAATTTCTAGCTAACATTATTTCACACCATTAATATTAACAATAATATTACTTGCTAATATTATATAATGTATAATTTACTTCAACAAACATTGCCTTTGAATAATCAAATATGTGGCATTATTACAAATACACATATGTATGTGCACAGATGTGTATGCACACATATAGTGTATGTATGTGTAACATGCATATTGTGTACATGCATACACATATATACTGTCATGTAAATGTCCTGCAAGATTGCCTTTTAATTTTATTCCTATCTCTTAATTATTTCATTGGCCACTTCTTAATTAAAGCAAATTTTAGTTGCATGTAACCAGTAAAATACAATATATTTGATATCAACTTTTATCAATTCAGTGAAGTCACATGGCTGGAATAAAAGCATTTCTCTTGGTTTTTGACCTACTTACCATTTGTTCTATAGGAGTATTTAGTTTATCTTGAAACATTAATCCTAAGTGTCTATCCAAAGGGGCTGATCCTTTATTGTTTGTGTGCATGGCTGGAATAAAAGCATTTCTCTTGGTTTTTGATCTGAACCATTTGTTCTATAGGAGTATTTAGTTTATCTTGAAACATTAATTCTAAGTGTCTATCCAAAGGGGCTGATCCTTTATTGTTTGTGTTATCCTGAGAAAGTCACTTCTTTTTTCTCTTATACATATATAGTATAACTCTTCTACCATAGACTGCATTTACATAGTGTTCACATATACTTCTATCTCTATTTCTCCCTCCTCTTTCTCTCCCCCTCCTCTCCCTCTTTCTCTTTCTCTTGTCTCTATTTTTATATGTGTCTTTATCTCTCTCTGCCTCTCTTTGCCTCTCTCTGTGTCCCCTTCTGTCTCTCTTTCCCTCCCTCTCTCCTGTAGAAGCATGAATAAATAAAGAACCACCAGGAAGTCTTACGTATTTTGTCACATATGTGTTCTGTTGCCCAAGAAAACTGGCTTTTCCTCTTAGTGCTAGAAATTCCTCATGAACTGAAAATAGCATATTTAATTTTCACCCTCTGCTTTTATGCTTGTAGTTATAAGATCATTTCCAGACTATTTTGTCTTTGATATTTGGCTGAATAAGAAATTTATGTAACTATACACAATATGGAGATATATCTACTTGGATCCAATATGCCCCCCATGTGTTTACTCATGTTAGCTACAGAAACAGAATTAACAGGGATAAAAGTGATCTAATTAAAGTTCGAGATTTCTAGATCCATTGCTACATACAAATTTGAGGAACAGTAATCATAAATGAATAATAGATGCAGGCTGCCACAATAATGACTATTTGTTCACAACCCTATTCTCACTGAATTTATGATTATTTTAATTTATATAATTATGTTTTAGTCAAAAAGGTTTTTTATTACATGGAAAAATCATGAACACATTCTGAGAAATTTGTCTTGGAGGCTGAATGTCTTAAACTGTATAATAATGCATATGTAGGCATTTAGTAAATATTTTTGATTGAATTCAAAATACTTAAGTTTTAACTTGTACGTAAGACAACAAAATAGCATTGCCTAAGATGAAATAAATATGAAATAGTAAGGAAATAAAGGTTTTCTACAGTTGTACTTTTTAAACCCCTGCAGGACTCTTTTGGCATTCAGTTTACTAAAAGATGTCTACTTCAAAGGAATATAACATAAGGCAAGTTCTTTTCCCATAAATACAATGAAGCTAAGTAATCTTGCTGTCCAGATTGGCAATTAAAACACAGCAAGCTATTTGAAAAATGAAGGAAATGGAAAATAACCAAGTTTTTGATATTAGATAATTACCAATATTGAATGGATCTCAAGAAAATAGCTTTAGTAAAGTAAAACTTAAGTATCTGGTCACCTCACTCACAAATTTATATACATTTTTAATTTTGCAAAGAAATAATAAGACTAAATCACAACATTAATTTGAAAACAGTTCTAACAAGTCACAAAAATCTCCATAACTATAAAAAACTTAACATCTCTATGAATCACAATTTTACAATACACTTTTATCTGTTCACAAATAGATATGTGCCAATTAATCTGGATATGAGCATCCTCTCCAAAAAAACAAGTTGGGATACATTAATCTCTTCCGAGTCTTGAAGATCTTTTTCTTTCCTCCCCATATATTCACCACAAAAGACCTAAACAAAGTATTGAAAACCCCAATTGAATTACCTTATTTTTATTTTTCTCATTTGATCCTATGTTTTTAATCAATATGTGGGAAAAGTAATATGGAATGATGGTCATCTGGACCATTGAATAGTTACATGATTTTCCCATGGTCACTCAGACAGCATGCATCAGAACTAAAAGTTGAATGCAGATGTCTCTGACTATAAGGCTGCCATCCCTCAACTACAATTATGCTGTACACATGCACATATACACACAAACACAAACATATTTATGTTAAAGATTATAACATTCCTTTCAATATATGTATGCTATCTTAAGTTGACAGGTAGGTGGCTCAGTAAATAGAGTACCAAGCCCGAAGTCAGAAAAACTTACCTTCCAGAGTTCAAATCTGACATCAGACACTTACTGTGGGATCTTGGGCAAGATATTTAACCCCATTTACCTTAGCTTTTTTCATATGTAAAATGAACTAGGAAATTGCAAAACACTGTAGTATCTTTGCCAAGAGAATCCCAAATGGAATCACAAAGATTTGAAGATGATTGAAAATGAAACAACAATAACAATCAATAAAATTGTAAAAAAATAATGAGAGAGGGGCAGCTAGGTGGCGCAGTGGTTAGAGCACCAGCCCTGAAGTCAGGAGGACCTGAGTTCAAATCTGGTCTCAGACACTTAACATTCCCTAGCTGTGTGACCCTGGGCAAGTCACTTAACCCCAATTGCCTCACCAAAAAGCAAAAAAAAAAAAAAAATAAATAAATAATGAGAGAAGTTAAACAATGAAAGCAGGTTATACCTCTGTCTTACTTTTTTGAAGATATTTCAAAATATCTTTGGACATTTGATGTTCAATAAAGAGCTGTAATTCTACCAGAAATAAATGTAATAAAATGAAGATTGCTTAAAAATTAAGGGAGGGAGATGTGGATTAATAATAGGAACTAAGAAAAGGCTTTACTATGATGTGGAGAACAATTTATAGAACAGACATTGTTCTTAGAATTTGTTCAGTCAAAAGGCTCAGATTTTATTTTTAAAAAGATCATATTGATACATCTTTCTTTTAATTACACTACTTTCTTTTGATTTTCTCCAGTGAGATGCTTCGTTCCTGTACTCTGTTGCTTTCAAATCCTGAAAAGCTCATCTGTATTACTTCTGCACTTTCCCTGGTCTACCTAGTGAATGCTAATGTAAAGATGTTCAAGGGGGTGATGATACTAGTTTTATCTGTCATTAAACTTCATTTCTTGTTTTGTAAAATGTGAAATATCCTTCAACAATCACTGCCTCTTTGTGTCTTTATAGAAATCTCCGTCACATTTTCATATAATTGCTCCTCATAGATGGAATTCTCCTCTGTCATACTCTATAAATGTGATTTATTTTTATTCTCAATGATGAATATCAGAGTTCCTTCAATTAAAGACACAATCTCTTTTCTAGAAGATTCCCAAATCACAATTATCGAAAATTCTGATAAGAAAGATGCTAAATGTAAATTGAGGTAGGGATAGGTAGGATATTTTATTAGTGCCTCTGCTATATTCTGAGGCTTATTAGCCTCAAGGAAAATAAAACAGCAAAAAAAAGATAAGCAAAATTTTCAAACAGATTCTTTGTATAGAGACAATAGGATGCTTCTACTTAAGTATTACTTTTCTATTATATAGATCACCAGTGTCTTAGGCCATTAGATAAATAATTGCTAAACTGATAGGAAAGGTTTCCTGTTCCTATACTATCTTAAATATTATTTCAATCAGTCAACAATTAATAAAAAATTTATTAAATTCTTATTGTGTCAAGCATTGCAATAAGCAATGAGGATATGAATAAAAAATGAAAATAATCTCTGTACTCATAGAAATGACATTTTAATTGGAATTTGGAAATGTCACTGCCACTACACAGGTCTTGTTATATCTGTTTTAAAAAGATAACTATTTAAAGATTTCCCAAATCAACTTAGTGGTTTCTAATCATCTTAGTGACAAAAACTTGAAACCTGACCAGCATAATTACATGATTACATGATTAAAAAAGTATCTGTGCTAGATACAGCCTCTCTTCTAATATATATACATATATATGTGTGTGTGTGTGTGTTACTGCCTACATATCAAAGACACATCTTCACTTCAGTAAAGGTTAGCATGTTTCCATTAGTTATTGCTCATTCCTATTATATTTCAATCTGTAATGATCCTTTGATATTATCTAGTCCAATTAAATCATTTTCCAATGGAAAAAGTGACTCTCCAGAGAGTTTAGGTCAGATTGAAATAAATAGAAGAGGCAAAAGTTAAACTTAGATGCTTTTATTCTAAATCCAACTTACTAATAAACCACAATTTTCCTAAGTATGCCAAGAAGAATTCCTTAAATAGTTCTCACAGATTATTTTAGTAAAGAATCAAATTCAGGATATTATAAGGTTAATTTTTTTAAAAAAATTTATCCAGAACAGTTTATGTTATACCTATATACCTCTGGTCTGATTGTCTGATCTCTGTCACTGAGTAATATGGATATGTAACATTAGAATATAACAGAGTAAGGCTAAATGATAATATCACAAGTTCCCTTCAGATTTTGCTTAATCGTTTCCCATACAGTTTTATAGATAGGTCAGAGAGCATTTGTCTCTTATAAAGCTACTTTTTGCTGTGGTCACTTAGGATGTTTTAAAATGGCATACTAATATAGTTTATTTTGGTGTTTTTGGTAAATATTCTAAAAAGTAACTCGTGTCTTCTTAGTACAGCCTAATTTTCAAGGGCCTAATAATATTTTTCAAACACTGCAGATACTAAACACAAAAGAATCTCTGCCCTCCAGAGGTGTATATTTTATGGGAAGGGGAAATGTAAGTACTCAGAAAATGCAATACAATAAGCAATATACAACATTATAAATAGTAAAGAGAAAACTTTATTTTGTCAAAAGTCAGAATTTATATTAATTTTAAAATAGCACCAAGGTATTTATGGATTGATTACAATTGGACTTTATGAATCTTTTCTTTGTTTCAAAGTGTGAAATCACCACCTAAATTTGTTAAATTTTCCTGCGTTAATTCAACACATTGTCTTTCTTTTTTTTGGTGGGAAAAACATTTTTATCTTGCCTATATGTTAGTGACATAACATTTTGTTTTAACTAAAAAAAATACAAACCATTTTTCTATGTTCAGCACAGATAGCAATTCTGCAAATAATTCAAAGGACATGAATCGTAACCTAGAACCCTTCAGTGTTCAAAATATTTCTCTTACATGATGTGTTATTGTGGAAGAACTACAATCTCTCATCAGTAATGATTTCCTTTATCTTTTCATTCTAAATAATGCTTCTGCATCTTCCTTTGGTTTTGATACACTGCTCTATGGAAAGAAAATCCCATTATAAATTTTGATCAATTGCTCCTTCAAATGTCTGGCTGTGGTGATTCCATCAGAAATGTCTAGGCACATTACTTTTTTTAAATCTTACTTTATTGCTTTCAATCTCTTCTTGATAGAAAACTCTGATCTCTTTTCCCCTTCATTCCATCTACTTCTGAAGATTTTCACATGCCAGCATTCAACCCCCCAGGTATAGATATATTATCTACATATAAGATATCACCAATTGGACATACATACATTTTTCCTTCTCTTATTGTTACTAGTGTTTCATAAAAAATCCCAATGTTACTCAATGATTATAATCTTGCTTTTTTTTTTCTCCACTGATGTACAAAATGTTGCTGGGAATTAAAGACTGTCCATTTTCTCCCAAATAATTGGCATATAAGAAATGAAGGGGAAATGATGGATAATAGACTGCCAAAGGTCTCAGGCAGTAGTTGAAGTAGATGAAGAGAGTAGAATGATTTAGCTAAAAAGAACAGAACAATTCTTAGTGGAGAAAGAAAGCTTCTGTATCATCAAATTTATAAAATTGTTCCATTGCTTAAGTTCAATAAGTCACAAAAACAGAAAGAGTTACAGAAAGCATATGCTGTCCACTTCCCTATAGTAGGTTTCAATTTTCATAAAATCACTTTATGTCAGAGTTGAACATGTAGTACATCTGACTAGTAGTAATGCAGATTTTTCTTGAAGATCTCTATGCAAAGGAATGTTCTCTTTCCAGACAAAGATAAAACCATTTTTGAACAGTTCTAATTGGTTGCAAGTTCTCCAGGCTATTAAACCTCTCTTGAAGGCAGTTCTTAGATATTGGAAAAAGTAAAAATAGGCAGAAAAAAATAAAATAAAAATTAGACCACCACTTCTCTTTCCCTGTGCTCTGAACAAATAAAGAAAATGATGAAATGCATCAGATGAAACAATTTCATTGTTAACTACAGCTCTTTTAAAATATAAGAAGTCAAACTCTTGGTGGGCAACTTGTTGACAGCAAAAAATGAGCAAATAATAAGTTCAAAGTATAAAAGCAATAATGATAATAAAAAAGAAAAAGAAATCTAAGCCTATTTTCTTTAAGTCACCACAGTTATACTCATGTTGGTTATCATAAAGTGTGGCTACTATCCAAAGTTTAGTGATATACCATAGATAATTACTCCTAAAACTATAGCTCTTAACTGTCACTAATGCACTTATTCTTAATATTTAACTATTTGACACAATTAGGGGAAGCAGCATTTACTAAAATAAATGAATTAATGAGAACAGTACCTACAATTTTTTCCCCAGATTGTAAATAGTTACTAAGTTCCTACTGTGTATTAGATAATAAGCTAAGTTCTGGAGGAATTACAAAGTTTAGCTGAAACACAATTCCTTACCTCAAAGAACTTACATTGTAGCAGACTTTTGAAAACTATTTTTGAGTTGCAGCTCTATGAATATGCATATGTAGAAGTAAATATACAAAAAACCCACCCAAAGGCAAAGAAATTCTTATACATTCACAAATGCTTCAATTCTACATGGATATTTGATTTGATAAGTGTATGTTTCTTTCACCACTGCACCCCAACACCCACACTCACTTTATATGTGATTTGTGAAACCTGGAGTTATGATCAATGTTTAGCTACTACTACTTTCCTAGCGGGGAAACAATGGTATTTCTTGGGACCTAGAATCTCTAGAAGAAAATATTGATCTCACCTCTTGGAACAACTGTATTCATAAAATTATCTGTGTACGCTCCTACCATTGCTCCTAATACACTTTACTTAAACTCAATTCCCCCTCCAAAAAACAAGAGTCAAAGCTTGAGTGGACTTGATAGGAAGACCTCATTAATCATCTCAGGAAACTGAATCAATTAAATGTGTGAGATTAGACATCAGAATATATTTACAAACAAAAAACTCAAAACTTTCCAAATTTCCAAGTAACTATTATATAATTAATACATTAAAGATAAAACAGTAAAGAAGTTGTTTAAGGAGAAGGAAGAAATAAAGCAATGGCTACTTTGAATAATATATAAATTGAGCGAAATGCTCAGTTCAAAACACCAGAAAGGTTGCTGACTGTCATTCCTTTAGAGGAGGAAAGTAAGGCAGGATTTAGAGTGAGAATGAGCCCAGATGCTCCCAAGTCAATCATGTAGCATTGATTAATATCTCTGAGTTGCTTTAATGAAGACAGTATTTAAATTCAAAACATAAACACTTTTAAAAATCACTGAAACAGCTTTTAGAAAATTGCTAAAGCACTTTTGATCCAGGCTATTCTAAAGGAATTTTTCTACCATTGATGAAAATGAAGAACTAGATTAATGAAAAACTAATTCAATATCAAAAACAATCAAGGTAGATGGAAAAATAAGACACCATTACACCTTGAGCTGATTTTAATCTCTTTAAATCATGTGTTTTCTTTATCATACTAAGACACATTGTAAAGAGGGAAGAATTTGAAGGCAGAGGACAGGCATTCAAATCCTAGTGCTACTGTTTTCTGCTTGTGTGAAATTCAGCATGTCAAAAAATGTTCTGATCTTAAGATTTGTCATACATACAACATGAATTTGTATTATATAACCTTGAAAGTCCTTTCTAGTACTTAATATATAATTTATATTCCGTAAATCATAAGAAATATACAGTTTCATTTATTTCTCTTCATTGGTAACTCATAAATATGTATTCTAAAATGGAGAAATCCAGAAATTCATTTATTCTGTAAATAATTGTTTTTTTGTTTTTTGGTACAAAAATTGCTATTGATTATTTATTAAAAGTTTATATTTTGAAAGAATTTCATTTTGTGATTTATTTACTGACTTATTTTATGGTTATTATTTAACAGTCCAGAATCTTTTATACCACAATCAATCATTGTAGGGGTGGAAGTCCTATTCAAATTCTATTTGTGGCTCTGGTATGCTGATGTTGGGGATTTTGTTCAAATATACAATTCTGAACTCTCAGTCTGATGCTTCTTTCTGGAGTTGATAATTCTTCCCTATTTTTCTGACATCTGCTCCAGACCAACTTGTAAGAATTCTTAATTTTTTAATTGGAAACAACAATAATCAATTCATAGTTAATTCTGGGCTTCTGCAAAAGGAAACAACTAGCTACTCCCTTTTTATGTATCCTACCTTCTAGCTGAACTAGACTACTTTCCATTCAGTATTCTTATCTTCTCTTTTTATCTCTATGATTTTGCTCAAACTAATCACCTTACCCTTCAAACTTCATTCCTGATGGGCTCTCCCCTTCTTCTACTACAATTTTAAGTATATAAATCCTTCTCATCCCTCAATATCCCTTTCAGATGGGGGAGTGTCTTTCCTCCATGAAGCTTTCCTGATCACTTCCCAACTTCACTCAAACTCCCCTTAAAGGTAAGAATGATTTCTCACCTTTTCACAAATCTCCTAAAATTTGCTTATGGTTTTCCTATGATCTTACCTCATTCTTCCTTGTATTGAAACTTTTTTTAGTGTTTCCCCTATACCCCTCTTTGAATTGTTTTAATATTCTTGTTTTTACAATGCTATTATGTTTGTTGGCAGAATGAAGGGAGTTCTATTCTAATATATCATAGTCATACCTGGCTGTTCAATTAATTGGAATCTGGGTTAAATATTAGACCACATTTGCCCAACATTGTGTTTATATTGGGCTCAGATGTATAAGCAAAATTGCCAACTACATTAGCCCAGGGTGATAAAGGCAGCCTCAAATGTACACATTCACAATGGGGTTCATTTTTTTTCTTCTTTTCAATGTGATTTATCCAAATAGCTTTAATAATCTCACAAATACTTTTCATCCCTCAAGAGAGTATCTGTCCTAACAAAGAAATCAAAATGAAATATGCTTCATAATGTTTTATTAGCTGTTAGTATTCCTCTTTTATCTCACTGTGCTTTGCTACATGGGTCAGATAGTGTTGTCTGTTCATTTTCTCACTAGCTGGTGATCAGCTGGAAAGAGTGAGTGGCAAAGTTATAGGGAAGCATTTCTGCCCCAATCTTTCAAGTTACACTGAAATCCACCAAATAGATCTGCTGCTGCTGCTGCCTCCAACCTGCTGTCAGAGGCACCTTTCCTAAGTGTAGAGCAGTGCCTCATCTGGGATGTCAGCTATTTCATTCTCAGCTCATCTTACTTATCTTTTATGCTTTATCTAGAATT
>JAJPUD010006984.1:94193-117274 GCA_023553655.1 Myrmecobius fasciatus
CTTTGTAGAGAGGTTACAGTCTGTAACAATCCTACCATCCTGCTGAGGGCTTCTATCTGACAGGTCTGAATCTAACTTAGGGGAAAGAATTGGTATAGTTCTTCATTCTCCTTTTACCTCCCCCAGCATACACTATTAACTACAGAAGATATTTTCTGGAGATCAGGTTGGGAGGCAAAGAACTTCTGATGAACTGTATGGAATACACACTGACCTGTGTATCAAGAACACAAAGTCCCAAAAGAGGGCAGTTAAGGTTTGACTTAAGAGAAAGCAAATTGCACAAATACCAGAAAAAGACTGGATAAAATGGCTTTTGAAAGAATAACCAAAAAAGGGGGTTTTTAAAGAAGTGTTTTCAGGGAGTATTTGTAGGTGAACTGGTATGGAATCATTTTCATAGAGAAATATAATTCAATGATTAGTAAAAAGATGCAATAGGACCAGAAATCATTATCCTCTGACCACCCTTTTTGAAGTAATCTTGACTGAACAAAGCTTTCGGGGGAAGATAGAGTAGAAAGGAAAAATAAAAATAATATTTTAAGAGTAAACAAGAATAATCCTAGAAATTACAAAAAATAAATGGTTGTAATTATGGAGGAAAAGTAACTAAATTATCCACATGCTTTCATTCAGAAATTTAATTATTGTATATTTAGCACAAAAGTGAAACAGAGAAGCAAAAATATATACTGAAAAAATATACCAATAGCAGCACTTTGGTGATAACAAAAGAGTAGGAAAAAAGCAGATACCTATCAGTTGGGATATGACTGAATAAAGTGAAACAATAGACTGTAACAGAATAGCACCACACATTAAAAATGACAGAGAAAAATTCAAAAGCTTGAGTAGATGCTAAATGAAGTAGATAGAACCAAAAAGACAATATATTCAATGGTTATAAAAATATAAATTAAAATTGAAAAGTTAAACTCTGAGTAACTGAAAAATAAAAAACAGTTGATAAATATCTCCTTCCTATTAGCCAAAATGTTGACAATTATTCAAGCAAAATATTGTACACATTGATGGAATTTTGCCACTTTATTAGGTATTTGTCTATTTTTTCTTCATTACAAAGGAAGGTTTAATGTTTAGGACTGGAGGAAGAAAGGAAGTTACTTCCATGAATTATTATAATGTAAAAAATATAAATAAATAACCACCACATATCAATAAACTATTAGGAAAAAAACAAGTAAATAATCAATCAGGAAGCATTTAAACACCTATTGTATGTCAATCACTTATCATGTGCTAAGCACTAGAGATTCAAAGACAGATATAAAAAAAAACAATTTCAAAGAATCTTAATTCACTTTAGGGAGACAAAGAAAAAAAAACATTATTAGGACACCAAACAGATATGTACCCATATGAAAAGGACAATTTGCTCAGAGAAAACTAAAGCAAAACACAAAAATCACAAACTTTTGTAATTAAACAGATAGTTTCAGGTTTTTGCAGAAGAAAAGAAAACTTTCTAAAAAGGATGAAAAGATAGAGACTACAACTGGAATTACTGATGTAATACAGCTTCTAGGGGAGACAACAGTGATTTTATGGTCCCCACATTTTAGGGGGACTTCTGTTCTAACAATAAATCAGTAATCCTAAATCTTCTGGTTTTGGAGTCTGCCTCTAGGACTTCCCATACTCTGAATCTAAGAAGAACAATCTGTCTGATTCTGAGTAGACCACTCTTCAATTCATTGCTGACTGATAATCTGGTCATGTTAATGATAGAAAATCAGATAAATGTGTCTCCTTCCTCCTGTTTCTTTGCTAATTCCTTTGGGAACTTAGCCCACTCCAAATGGCATTATTATTACAGTAAAACTTTGCTCCTTGACCAGAAAATGGGTTAAACCCTGCAAATTCTTATGAGAAACCTCATAACATGAGTCTGCAACCCCAAATTTTTGGGGTCCCCTTCCCAACCTCACCATTACTACCCACGAGAAAATAATTGGGCAAAATAATTAGCTTCTTTGGATTTCAGTTTCCTCATTTGTCAAATGATCAGATTTTACAAAATGACTTCTCAGGTATCTTCCAAATTCAAATTCCATAATTAGTTAATGCCCTAATATAGATGAAACAATATGAGGGAGAATAGCAAACAGACTAGAAATTTTATGAGTAAAGGGAGAAAACATATAATATTTGTATAGGAAACCTTGAAATATAGAAGACAGTAAAACACTGGATTTGGTATGAAAAAGACTTTTGTCTGAGTACTTAATCTACTAATATAACCTTGAGCAATCATTCTTGGGGTTTTATTTATCCTCACTGGTAAAATGAATTTAGACTAAAAAACCCCTGAGCTTCTTTCTAATTCTGGGTTTATAATACCATGAAATTGTGTAGATCTTCAAAGTCACTGAAGAGATCCATTAAATAGATGAAAGGAAGCAAGAGAGCTACCACCATTGATTTATTGCTTATCTCCTATGTGGTAGAGAGAGGGTATTGTTGTATATGAAGAAAATACTGAGTTAGGGTAAAAACAATACTACTATAGAGGATTTTTTTATCCAGTTCCTGTTATATAGTAGGCACTTAAAATTATTTTAGTTGATATTTTCTCCCATAAGAACTCTTGGCTATAGTGCTTCTCTTATTTACTTCATACTATTTCCCATTTCCTTATTCAATACAATAATAATGAGTATATTTATATTTAAGAGCAATAAAACATATAAAATAAAAGTTCTCATTCTTAATCTTTGTTGCATTAGAGTATTAATAAGATTTTATAAGTATTCATTATCCCATTTTTACAGGTGAGGTAATGAAATTATGAAAAAGCCAGTAATTTTGTCAAGTGAGCCCGAATGCTTGGCAAGACAAAGAGCCAAGTTTCTTCCTCTTCCCCTTCCCGTTCCCCTTACTCTCTTCCTCTTCCTCTCTCCCTCTTCTGTACCCCTACCCCTTTCCCCCACTTTCTTTCTCTCTCCCTCTCTCCCTCTCTTCTCTCTCTCCCCTTGTTATTCTTAACACATAGAAAAATCCAGTTCATTGTGTGGTAGGAGATGCAAAAGTATAAGAAATCCTGAAGCTGTCAATATAATTTCTGAAAGAATCTTACTGAACAAAGCCTTCAATTGGAGGGCAGGATGAAGAAGGGCATAGCAAATAATATTTTTAAAAATAAAAAGCAACCACCAAGAACAATCCTAGAAATTACTAAAAAAATACATCATTACCAAAAAAATTAAAATGATATCATGCTAGACCAGTGCACCATTTAAAACCAAACATGAATTAAGAAAGTTTAAAATGCCTAATATTTTACTACAGAAATCAGATTTACTCAGCATTGTTCACTAAAATATTGATTTTCCATGGCAAAATTTCAGGTGAGCAGAGATAAATATAAATCTCTAATTTGAGAGTCACACTAGCTGTCCTTATTTATTCAACATTCTTCTGACCTGATTCCAAATTGGAACTATCTATACAAGTGCCTTTGTTCACTAAAGATACAAAAATTTTCTTTGTGCTCAAAATAAAAGCTCTTACCACAGGCACTGTCATTACTATTAATCCTTATTATTATATGTAAAATCCTATTTGCTATTTTTATGCATAAAATGAGGTTTTTCTCGTGAAATAATAATGATAAGAATATGTTCTTATTAAAGAGAAATATAATTAAATGTTATTATAATGCTTTAGCAATTTTTTTCAAGGTGGGTAGTTCTATTTCCATGATAAATTCAACTAAAAATAAATTGTTTCTTGGAACTGGCACCATCATAGTAGCTGTACTATATCATATCTATATTCAGTAGGGGGGGAAAGATGGGGTAAACTATTGTTCTTATACCTGGGAGTTGTAAGAACAAATGAAGCCCTTCATGTTCATAATTGAAAATATGCCTATACATTAGGCAATCAGCATTTACAAACTTTACATGTCTTTAAGACTGATAAATACTACCTGATAATAAATTGAAGCATTTTTACACATAAGATAGTTACCCTTATATTACATTTTATAGAGAAAACCTGCTTGTAGACAAATGAGTAAGAATAAGATTATTCTATCTATATCTATGTTATACATATATATATATATACACACACACACACACATATATATATATATATATAACTCATTATTTCATTGATATGGGAACATCTTATACTGATTCAATAACAACATGTGCGTTTTTAATGAATCTATTAGTGTTAGATTACACATAAGTGATTCCTTTGATCAACTATTCCTAATTCCACTAATGTTTAATAATCCTGTTTTCAGATGACTTCATTCTATCTTAGAGTCTGTATCCTTAATTTTCTATTGCTACTGGTTATCTTTCTATCATGATACAATGAATGCAAAATTGTCCTTTCTAACTTAAAAGTCTTAACAATCTGATATGAAATTTTATTTCATATCTCTTTCCTAAGGTTTGGTTTGTAAAACTTGCTCAGGGTCACATAATTGCTACTTAGAACAATGCTAGAAAAAAAAAAACAGCTACATAGAATTGATTCAAAACGAGCAAGAGAGGAACTGGTAAATATTTTAAGAGCTGTGAAAATTACAACGGTCAAAAAGATTTCCAATCTACAAGTGGAAGTAATATTATAGTCAATCTATATCAACACCCCTCATTTTATAAATGAATCTTAGAAATGATAATTGACTTATTACAGTTCATATAGATGTTAAATATGTCAGATATGAATGCATGAGAGCCATTGCTGGAGTTTCATTAATAGGAATTGAAAGTAAGCAGTGAATCCATGTCATTACTAGAAGGAACAAAAAATAGTACCTAGTAACAAGGAAAGAGGAAAGTAAAGAGTAACAAGTGTGCCATATTAGAATTTGTAGATGAATCCAAAAAGATCAGAGAGAATAGAAAAAAATAATTTCCTTTCCTGTTGGGAAATCATACATGACACAAGACTAAATATTCATGAGATAGAGAATAATCAAAAATAGTGTATAATCAAGAGCTCAGTTAAGTTTTAGAGGTTACCAATTTTGTATTTCAATATTTATTTTCTTCATTTTTTAAAAGTGCACTAGTAATTAGCTGAATAGTTTCATCAAAAATGTTATTCCTGTGTATAGATATGGGTTGGATGTAAATTGACCCTATTAACTAAGCCGCCACTGAAAGAGAATTTGAAGGATATAAAAGAAAAAGTAATAAATGTGATATATCAGGTTAAAGATAAAAACATTTCTTCTTAATAATACTATCATCATTATGTGAAGTCCATCAACTTTTTTCTGAGTTCTCAAATACTATTCAGTGTACTGATTCAATGATTGATCAAAAAGAGCCAAAAGGAAACTGAGTGATATAAAATGGGTGATAAAATAGAATGAATTGTATTAAGGCTTGGAACACTACTATCTATGACTATATCAAGTTTTAGGACTGCAAAGGACCTCAGAAAATAAGGATTTCGATGACCTTATTTTAAATAAGGGGAAAATGAAGAGTAGGGAGTGGGATTCATATGCATAAATTCACAGAAGTAAGAGTTAATGCCTAGATTTGAACCCAGGTAATCAGATTCCAAATCTAATACTATTTTCACTGTATCTCTCCATTTATGGCCAGAATATGAGTTTTCTTTGTGACCTTAAACATGCATCCTATCCATTCCCCTTTTAATCTTTGGTTCTTGGGTTAAATATGCATAAGGGAAGAGAAGGGGGGAGATTATGTTTATCTAGATGATTTCTACAACCCCTTCTAGGTCTAAAATTTTGCTAGAGAAGTTCCACATAAATGCTTCTGTTTCTATGTTCTGTGTTTCTCTTATATTCTATTGAAACAATTTTTTGACCAGAAGATATTTTTAAAAATTGAAAATGGATTTTTTTCTAGGAAGCATTATATTCTAATATCTCACCATCATTATTTGTAACATCTTACCTCGAGTTTTTTTTTCTCAAAACACATATGTAGTTATATGTTGCATAAAACTCATCTGCTGTCTTTATGAAATTTTAAAAAGCCTACACTGGGATTTTTGAGGGGATACTATTCTCTTCACCTGAAAACTACAAATATAAGTTTAGAAATTCTTCTTAATATCTGATTTATTTTTTAATGAAATGTTACAATTTTCATACCAATGAAAATAACAATGAATTTCTTTTACTGCCATATTTCAACTGTTGATAATCACTTAAAGGAAGAAAATTTCTATGGAATTAAAAACACACTAGACTAGACATTTTTTTTTCTATTTTGAATATTTGTTCTAAACTTTGTATCACCTAAAGATATAAGGTGAAACTGTACACATTCATTTTAAATTCACAGATATTATGCTATTCCACATTATCTAAAATATTCATTTTCTCAAAACTAAAACTCTTCTCTTTATACAAATGTCATTTCACCAAGGAAAGAACCTCTAGTTGTATGTTTTCCTGGTTCTGCTCATTTCATTTCTCATAAGTTCAAATAAGTCTTTAAAGGATGTTTTTGGAAATCTGTGTGCTCATTCTTTCCATCATACAATTGTATTTCATTACATTCATAAATCACAAATTTTAACTTTGAGTTCTTTCTTTTAACTTTTTTTAAACTTTGAGTTCTGCTTCCTGACTGAAGGAATACTTTCTCAGGCTTGTTCCATCAGTGACTACAGGTCCTGGTTAGTTATCTGGTGCTGAACTATTGATACCCTGTGTGCCAATAGGGGGCTCTGATGGTATAGAGAGAGAGAGAGAGGTTCAAACTTAGATTCAAAATTACCTGAGTACAAACCCTGGGGGGGGGGGGGGGAAGCCAGGATTGATCAGCCAATCAGGGTTAAGAAACTTGCCTAGGTTCACACAGTTAACAAGTATCAAGTGTCTGAGGCTGAATTTAAACTCAGGTCTTCTTAACTCTAGAACCAGCAGTCTATACATTGTTCCACCTAGTTGCCCCTCAAGCCCTACCATTTGTATATTCTAGCTCTATGATCAAGGTAACATACTTAATCTTTCATTAATCCAAAGCAATTTTCTATGACTTTAAGTTATAAATGACTTACCAAACTTCATTGATGGGAGAGAATTTCCACTTTGGGAATTTTCTACACTGATTAAATCCCGGCTCAAGAACAATCTCCCTAAACCCTCTAAAAGAAATATGCAGGATAGCCCAGCTGTTATGCATCCTTGGTAACTATTATATGAAATTGATTTTTTTTGTGGAAATCACCTTTTCACAAGATTTTCATCCAATTTCAATCCAAATTCTGCAAAAGAAAAGTACTCAGGATAGTTTCAAAGCATTGTTAAAATACTTCTTGAAAAGCCATTCTCCAATTGATAAATGGTCAAAGGATATGAACAGACAATTTTCAGAGGATGAAATTAAAACTATTTGTAGTCATATGAAAAGGTGCTCCAAATCAGTATTGATCAGAGAAATGCAAATTAAGACAACCCTGAGGTACCACTACACATCTGTCAGATTGGCTAAAATGACAGGAAAAGATAATGATGAATGTTGGAGGGGATGTGGGAAGCTGGGACACTGATTCATTTTTGATGGAGCTGTGAACAAATCCAGCCATTCTGGCGAGCAATTTGGAGCTTTGCTCAAAAAGTTATCAAACTGTGCATACCCTTTGACCCAGCAGCATTTCTATTGGGCCTATATCCCAAAGAAATCATAAAGGAAAGAAAGGGCCCCACATGTGCAAGAATGTTTGTGGCAGCCCTTTTTGTAGTGGCTAGAAACTGGAAACTGAATGGATGCCCATCAATTGGAGAGTGGCTGAATAAATTATGGTATATGAATATTATGGAATATTATTATTCTGTAAGAAACGACCAGCAGGACGATTTCAGAGAGGCCTGGAGAGACTTACATGAACTGATGCTGAGTGAAATGAGCAGAACCAGGAGATCATTATACACGGCAACAATACTATATGATCATCAATTCTGATGGACATGGCTTTCTTCAACAATGAAATGCTTCAAACCAGTTCTAATTGTACAGTGAAGAAAGCCATATATACCCAGAGAGAGGGATGTGAAATGTGGACCACAACATAACATTTTCATGCTCTCGATTGATGTTTGCTTGCATTGTGTTTCCTTTATCTGATTTTTCTTTCTTGTAGATATGATTTTTCTTGCACAACAATGATAAGTGTGGAAATATGTATTCATATATTTGATTTGTCAAGTATTTTAACATAATTAACATGTAGTGGATATCCTGACATCTAGGGGAGGTAGGGAGTAGGGAGGAAAAATTTGTAACAGCTTTGTAAGGATTAATGTTGAAGAATCACCTATATATATGTTTTGCAAATAAAATAAATAAAAATATTTTTTCAAGACATAAAATAATACTTCTTGAAAATAGAAAGTATTTTATGTAAAAAGAGAACATTTTTAAAAAAAAAACTTCAGTTACTCCTCAGACACACAATGACAAACATATATTTTTTCAGGGTGATTTCATATTATTCCCTTCCATTTATATTCAAGCTATGTTCAAGCTAAACTAACTTACTGTCTTTTCCTTGAATTCATCATTAGGAATCCCCTCTGCCTTAGCACACTCCACTCCATCCCTGAAGGTGGCTCCCTTCTCTCCATCACATTTTATAGCTTCTTTCAAAGGTTGGATGCTATGTCATAATGGAAATTGCTTATTTCCTCCTATTCCCTCAATTGTTTCTTGAATATGTACATATTTCATCCCCTCAGGAAGAATACAAAGTCCTTAAAGGCAGGGATATTTTCACCTTTTTAAAATTCTTACATTTCTAGGACAACTCAGTTTCTTTTTTGTTCTTTCTTTAGTTTATAAAATTCTTATCAGACTTGGTATAGGAATATATCTAAAAAGGAACTTCCTCTACTAATACACACTTGTATTTCCTCTGTCATTTAGAGATTTTTTAAAAGTTGCCTGGGGCATCAAGAAGTTAGGTAATTTCCCCAGAGTCATCATGAGTCAAAAATAGAGCTTCTTATAAGTCCTCTTGACTCTGAGGTAGCATTCTTTTTACTACAAAGTAGATATCTACTTGTATTATTCATTTAATCAACATTTTATTGCGACTCCTGTAGACTCTGACATCACAGGCATCATATATAGGGATTTTGTGAGTAATTTTTTCTATAAATCTTAAAATGCGATATAAAGTGAATTATTGTAGTCAAAACTATAAATAAACTTTTAAGAGACATCTGTATTAAATTATGCTTTTGGACAAGTCATTGAACTTCTGTAGTCTCAGTATTCTCAACTGTAAAATAAGCATAATTAGAATATCTATATCAAAAAATGGTAAAGATCAGAGGAAAAAAAAATATGTAAAGTGCTTTGTAAAGCTTTAAGGACCATACAAATGCAAGCTAAAAGGCAATTTCTGTTGTTCTTGGGAGTGATGATGGTGGTGATCCTTGGAGAAAGAAAGAGCAAACCACTCCAGTATCTGCTAAGAAACTCTAAATAGAGTCACAAGGAGCTGGGCATAACAGAACAACAATATCATACAAGCTTGAAGAAGGCTTGAATTAAATGATCTCAAAGCTGTCCCTTGCCCATGAATTTTTAATGCATATAAGTTTTGAATAGTTGAAATAATTTTAAAATAAAACTTCCTGGTTGATAGAGTGATGGCAATCATCCTGTAAAATAATTATATTTCAAAAAAACTTTTATGTTCCAAAAATGTATAAAGATATTGAGTGTGACAATTAGAGTGAAGATCTCTCAGGATTATAGACTAAATTAAACAAAGCCTGAGGGCCTAAGTTTCGGTTTCTGGGGTGGAAGGGAAAGTAAAAAGTACTCTGATTTATAAACTGTCAACATTCCAGTTCCTAAATAAGGAAAGTAAAGCACATATAACCAATTAGAATGTATGTAAACGAAAAGAGGGGTGGTCTTGAGACTTTCTTTGTTCTGGATTGTATAAAAATCACAAGGATGTACTGGGCTCTGGTTCTTCCAACTCTGGACTACTTATTTGATCCATTGTGGGGCCACCTGATACTCATGAGTTCCTGAATAAAGTCTTTGTTCTACACCTTGAGATGCCTCTGAAGTATTGATTATTCAGATGAGGACCTGAATATCCCACACAGATATGGATAAATTATTTCAACAAATAATGATTACATTCTCAAAGTCAGATATGTTCCCTATTTACACTGGACAAAAGGATTAGAAATTTTTTGTAAAGCAAGAGTTTTTCACCTTGCTTTCAGGTCAGAAATTTTTCTTTACTGATGATCTGAAATTTTGACTTAGATGATCTCCTTCAACTTCCTATAAACTTAAATTCAGTTTTATTACAACCCTGATAGTTTGCATCTAGTCTCTGATTAAAGACGGAGCTATTCAAAAATGGAATAGGAGGTTTTGTAATATAGTGATCTTATTAGCAGGTGTGAACTGCTTACTCAAATTGAGCCCCAGATCTCTTATAATAACATCCACTTGATAATCATAGTTCTAGAAGTATGCAAAATAGGGCCAGTGGACATGAAGACGTATTAGCGTTCTTCCCTTCCCTTCCTCCTTCTTCAGTTAGTCAACATTTGTCTCTTATCCACTGCTTTATAAAGAAGAGAAATAGAAACATTCCTGAGACAGGAAGAATTAAGTAGGGATACATAAAATAACAGGAATTGTCAAAGAAAAAAAGAATGTCAAAATCTCATTTTATTTGTTAGTTTTGCTAAGAGAAGGTATGATGTTTAAGAAAAATAAAACTAAGGGATGAGAGAAGAATGTATTAGGAGAAAGAAAAGGAAAGGTAGAATGGGATAAATTATGTCACATAAAATAGGCAAGAAAAAGAATTTACAGTGGAGGGCAAAGGTGGGAAGTAAGGAGGAGGGAATGAACCTTACTGTCATCAGAATTTGCCCAAAGAGTTAATAACATGCCACACTCAATTGAGAATCAAAATCTATCTTACCCTACAAACATATAAAAAAATTGAGTAAAATTTATAAGAATAAGAAATTTCCCAATTAATAAATGATTAAAAGATAGTAACAGTTTTCAGATGAAATAACCAAAGATATTGCTGTTTTTACTATATGAAAAAATATTACAATTCACTGCTAATTGAAGAAATGAAAATTAAAACAATTACACCTCATACTTATTAGATGGGCTAATAGGACATAAAAGGAAAAGGAAAATAACAGATGGTAGAGAGGATGTGGAAAAGATGAGACATTATTGCATTGTTGGTAAAGTGAATTGATGATTAATGGATACAAAATGATTACATTCTGTAGAGCAATTTGGAACTATGCCCAAAGAGTTGTAAAACCATGTATACCTTAACTTAATTACTTCTCAATCTCAAAAGAAATACAAAATAAAAAGGAAAAGACCTGTGTGTACTAAAATATTTAGACCCACTCTTTTCTGGAGGCAAAGAAATGGAAATTGAGGTGATAACCATCAATTGGGGAATGGCTGAACAAATTATCATAAGTGATAATTATGGAATAAGGTCTATTGTGTTACAGGAAATTATGAGCAGGATGATCTCAGAAAAAACCTGGAAAGACTTCCATGAGCAGATACAAAGTAAAATGTACTGCATACAAACTATCAGCATTACTGTAAGATAATTGGCTGTGAATGATTTGACTGTTCTCAGGAATATATGATCCAATTCAACTATGAAGGACTTAAGTTGAAAAAAGATGTCTAGCCCCAGAAAAAGAACTGATAGTGTCTGAATACATGTTCAAGCATACTTTTTCAACTTACTTATTCTTAATGGTTTTTTATCTATTTTTTTCGCAACATGACTAACATGGAAATGTTTTCTCATGACTACACATATATGACATATTGGAATTGATAGCCTTCTTAATGGAGGGTGGGGATGAGGAAGGAGAAAGGGAGAACATTTTGAACTCAAAATTTTAAAAACCCACATTTTACATGTAACTGGGGGAACATAAAATATTATTTTTAAAGAATGACTGAATACATGTATTGTATTTGTCATATAATTTATCCTATCTAGCATGTATTAGATTACCTGTCATCTAGGGGTGGGGGTGGGGGGAGGGAAAGGAAAAGCTTGGGGAAAAAAAAGTTTTTTTTTTTTTGCAAAGGTCAATGTTGAAAGGTCACTCATATGTTTTGCAAATAAAAAGCTTTATAAAAAAAGAGAATATAAAAAAATAAAATAAAATAAAGAATGACTGAGTCTAAAAATATAGAAAACTTTCTATTAACAAGCTTCATATCTTATTTGGTTATGCAATAAGAGCACAAACTATAGATGTAGACATTTAAAGTAACTTAAAAGATATCTAGCATAATCTTTTCATTTTAAACAGGAAAAAAGATGTTCAGGAAATTTATAGGTTTATTCTAGTTCACAAATAGTAAGCCCCAGAATTGTACTTAAAAAAATAATTCCTCCTATTAAATGATTCTATACTGTTTTCCATGGTAACTATCCTGACTCTGAATGGAATAATGAAACAACCATAAATAATATAATTAAGCACAGGTATGTATTTATACTTAAATTTAAATTTAAAAACAAAATGTTTGATAAAATGGAAAGAGGAGTGCAGATATCCTCTGTAAATGAGACAACACAAACTTTTAAAGAAGATCAGATATATTTTTTGAGAATTAGGAAAGATTGTAATACAACCTCATTATAAATAGGGTTTGTCTTATTTTTTATACTTGTATTCCTGAAGGTATTGAGCATAGAGTAGACATAGAATAATAAATACTTATTGATTGACAAATAAATATAAAAGTACATATTTATAGCATAGGATATGAATATGAAATACTTAATACATTCTTGATGAAGAAAAATAAAATGACATCTATTATTATACTTTTATTGGCTTACATCCTCTCCTTTTCCAGAAATGCTAAATGATTTATTATCTATACTTTCTTATTTTGAAGATAATACCTTTCTCTCCTTTATCTCTCCAATTCAATGTACTCTTACTTTTCTCTTTCTTCTTTCTCTCAACTATAATATTACAGTTGGATTCTAAAAATGGCAACTCGAAACACAGCAAAATTCTAGCCCTACTATTCTTTGGTCATTTGATCCAAGGCAATTAATTTTCATTCTTTGAGTATTCTTTTCTTCTTTCATGAGTAGGGATAATTATCCTCATTTTACAGAGAAGGAAACTGAGTTAGACAGTGATAAGGTGACTCCCTTGATATCATACAGCTGCTAAGTGTCTGAGACAGGATTTAATTTCAGTTTTTCCTAATTCTGAGTTTAGCATTCTCTATCACTCTGGTTAGCTACTTTTACTATTAATTCCAGCAGTAGAGGTTGAAGAATATTGATGGTCATTTATATTTTCTGTTATCATCATTGTTCTGTTTCTCCTACTTCATGTATTCTTTGCCTCTTTCCTAAACTTTGACTAATGTCAATAGATAAAATCTGTCTCATTATAGCTCTTCCTGATGTCAGGGTGAGATATAGAGAAAGGACACTAGAATAACCATTTACTTTGGCTTCAAAGACATTGGTTTAATGTGAAAGTTGACACATAGTAAGCACTTAAATGATATTTGGCTGATAGCTTGAATGAATGAATTCTGAATCATCATTTTTTGCCTGTCCTTTGATAGCTGAAAAAAGAAATTGGCAAAATGTGGTCATGTCCAACATTGCTTCCAATAATCCTTACAATACTGTCAAATTATTCAACTTAATGCACAGGTCTAATTCTGCCATTTCTCTACACTCTCTTGCCAGTGGTTGCACTCTATTGACAATGAATAAATGTTCCTATTTCTTAATCTTCCATTTATGGCCTTCTATAATTTGCTTGCAATGAAATTTTTCTACATTACACAGCATGAATGTCTTTCCTATAAACTACACTCCTGACAAACTATATTACTCCTTATTTCTGAAAGATCAGTCCTTTTACTCCTTATTCCTGAAGTGCACTTCATCTCCTATCTTTTCCTACAGAATACACAATCTTTAAACCTCAATTCACATTTCACTTCTTCCTAATTTTTCTGTAGTCCTCTTTTTACCTAATTATCCAAATTTTCTTTCTATCTTTGGATTTTCAAAAGATTTTCTTGTTTTTCTTCATCTCATTGCTTTTCATTTATCCTCATCTTCACATATAATGGAGATTACAGAAGTGCCTATTTTACAGAGTTGTGTTGAAGAACTAACTTGGAACTGTTTTGAAGAACTGATTTGCTGTGTTTTGCAAAACTTAAAGTATAATATAAATATTAGTTATTGTTATTGCTGTCATTATGTTATCTATATTAAATACAGAGAAAAGGAAATATTTTAGAGTAAATTTTTAAAAGTATACTTGAATTTTTTTCAATATTGCCTAGAAGCATTGAGACATTGAATGACTTCCCCAAAGTCATAGTCTGTATCCAAGAAGCAGATTTTCTTGAATCAGAGTTACTTACTACACCTATAACTATGTCCTACATCTCACTGTAGATATTATTTCATTTTTTTCTTCATACAGAAAGTCTCAGATAAGTTATAAGACTTGAATATAACAAAATAGCTAGTAACTTTCAAAAAGTAGTATCTGAATAAAGGTCTTTCTGGTTCCAAGTTTCAGCAATCTAGCTATTATATCACACTGATGTCCTGATACTCTTCACTTGACAAGTAATGAAATATCCAACAGAACACCTTAAATCTGCTCTCAAATCAAAATTAATTAATCAATTCTCTTTCTGAAATATTTTTCTATCATCCTCATAGGAACAAAAAAATGGGGAGGGGGTAAATAAATATTTCCCATCTGCTATATCAATAGCACCAATAAGATACAAAGATGACAAAAGTCCAGACAGCATCTGCCTCAAAGAAAGGTTTTATAATACTGACAATCAGCTTCCTGAATAAGTCTCTTAAACATGAACAGTCAAGGACACAGAAGGGTATCAGCTGAGTGGTTTAATGTATACTTAAAGTCTAAATGGAAGAGCCAGGTGTTTTCCTTAAAGAAAACAGTAATATAGGCAGCACTGTGACAATTGGGAAAATTTAACTAAAATAAATGTTATGTCTATGTTTTCTTTACTTTCTGCTGAAAGGTTAATTCAAAATATTCAGCTTAAGATTTCTACATTTACAAGTCTACACTTAGCAACAATTTATTACTTTTTGAAACAACAAATTAAGGTGAAACTTCAAAATACATATTCTGAATTAGAGGCTCTTGTGGGCAAAATGATTCTCCACCCAAGATATTTCTTCTTTCCCTGGCATCAAATTAAGTTGTTGAACTTTGAAGTTTTCTTTTTTTCTTCTTCCTATTTATCTCTATACGTGTTTTCTCATTTCAATAAAATTTAAACTCCTTGAAGGGAATAACTGATATATGTTTCTGGTCTTTGTAATCCCAACTCCAAGAAAAGCACTTTGTGCATAAACTTTTTGGGGGGAGAGGAAGAAAGATTGATTTCTGATTATCAGAATAGGGAATCTACATGGAAATTCTTTCAAATAATGCAGTGACAATTTGTAATTTTCAATCAGAGAGTTGTTTGGTGATCTAAGTTTAAGTTACACTCACAGGAACAAAACAAATATTTGTCAGAACATTACTGATCTTTCTGACACTAAATTATTCAATTTAAAAGCTATCTATTTTACAACACTATTTGCCATGTTTTCTTTTTTTTTTGTTTTTTGTTTTATGTTTTTTTTTTTTTTGGGTTTGGTTTGGTTTCTTTTTTTCTTGCTTGCTTTTTTTTTTTTTTGCAAAACAATAGGGCTTAAATGACTTGCCCAAGGTCACATAGCTAGTAAGTGCCAAGTATTTGAAGATGGATTTGAACTCAGGGCCTCCTAGTGTTCTAGTCATGGTGCCAACTAGCTGCCCTGTGTTTTTTAATATAATTTATTTATATTGGTGGCATTGTGATTGAAGCTCTAGCATTGAAGTCAGGAAAATCTGAGTTCAAAGTGAATCTCATATACTAAGTAGGCATATGACCCTAGTCAAGTAAATTAGTTTTTGCTTGAGTCAATTTCCTCATGTCCACAATGAAATAATAAGAATGAAATCCTATGATTGATGTGAGGGATAAAAAAAAACATTTGTAAAGCATTTTGAAAAGCTCAAGGTACCACACAAAGGCTAAATATTATTTACTTAGTTGTCTATTCATTTCCTCACTCATTCTGTGTTTATTTATTTATTTATCCATTTTTCTGACTATCATCCATCCATATATTTGTTCAAATGTTTTTTTTTCATTCACTTGTGTTTTCATCTACTTATCTCACTCTATCATTTACCTATGCTTAGGTCTCTTATTTTATTGATTAGGAAACTCTTGAGCAGAAATAATCACAAAATAACGCATATATAATATAGATATCAAAGTCAATTTTGTAAATTCCCTTCATCTTGTCCCTTGTCCTCCTTTACCTCACAGTCCTACTGCCTGAGGTACCATGAATGATGCAATACCAAAAACCCTTACTAGCAGATGTTGCAACACCTCCCCAAAACCACAGAATGTTTTAATTGTATCCCTCTCTTATAACCATTAGACAAATTGTAGCTACTTGGAAAGTCCTTTAGCTATTTACCTATATATATATATAAAAGCTCATCTTGACCCCATCATTATCTATGCTTGTACATACTCTGGGTGATTACTATTTCTTAAAACCTCTCAACAAAACATTTCTAATTTCTCTTCAACTTTGTTGTCTAAATTCTTAAAGAGTTACTTGTGGTCATTGAAAGGTCAAGTGATTGCTGGAGGCGGAGCCAAGATGGCGGAGTAAAAAGGTGACTCTCTGTGTCCTCCTCTGATCTTCTCTCAAATCAACAATAAGATAAGCCTCTGAACTGACCTTCAAGTCAACAAATCCAGAAATATTTGGACACTGCTTGCTGATATCTCTGAAGAACTTCACATCAGGTTTGTCTAACTCGGACAGAGGGATAAACAGAGGACTCTGGTGTTAGAGGACTCCAGTGTAGGCTGAAAGTGAGGGTGGGACTCAGCTCAGCTCATCCTGGCAGAAATTCCAAACTCCAAACTCCAAATTCCAAACACCTGGAGTTTATCTGAGGGACTCGGGACACTCTGCCCTGATTGGGGACAGATGTTCTGGCAGACTTGCCTTTTTAAGGAGTAATTCAGACTTAGTCCTAGTCCCCACTGGCCCAGCACCTTAAATTAATTCGCCAAAGTGCCCCAGGGCAAAGATTTTCAGCCGCCGTTTTTTTCCCTACCTTAAAGAGATATCCACACTGTCTAAAAAAAAAATGAAAAAGAGAGCTCTCACCATAGACAGCTTTTATCAAGAGAAAGAAGTGATGACCCCAGATCCTGAGGTTCCTTTAGACAAAATTCCAAAGGAAGTTATTAAGGACCATGACTGGTCACTTTTTCAAAAGGCCTTTCTGGAAAATTGCATAAAGAACCTCAAAAGAGAGCTGGTGGATAAGTGGGAAAATAAACTGAAATCAGTGCAAGAAGGATACGATGCCCTGCAAAAGAGATATGAAAAAGACACCAATTTATTAAAAAATAAAATTAGTGAAGTGGAAAAAGAGTGCAATGAACAAAAAAAAAATCAATTGGCCAGTTACAAAAGGAGCTTAAAAAGGTAACTGAAGAAAACAACACTTTAAAAATAAGAATTGAACAAATGCAAGTGAATGACTCACTAAGACTTCAAGAAATCAGTCAAACAAAAACAAAAAAAAATGAAAAATTAGAAGAAAATATGAAATATCTCCTAGGAAAAACAACTGACTTGGAAAATAGATCTAGGAGAGACAGTCTAAGGATTACTGGACTTCCTGAAAGCCATAATGAAAAAAAGAACCTAAACACTATCTTCCAGGAAATCCTGAAAGAAAACTGCCCTGAGATTGTAGAATCAGAAGGCAAAATCACCACTGAAAGAATTCACCGATCACCTCCTGAAAGAGACCCCAAAATTAAAACCCCAAGGAATATTGTGGCTAAATTTCAGGATTATAGCACCAAGGAAAAGATTCTGCTAGCAGCTAGAAAGAAACAATTCAAATACCGAGGATCAATAATTAGAATCACACACAATCTGTCAGCCTCCACATTGAAGGATCGAAGAGCCTGGAACCAGGTATTCCGAAGGGCAAAGGAACTTGGATTACAGCCAAGAATAACCTATCCAGCTAGAATGAGCATTATCCTCCAGGGAAGAAGATGGTCATTCAATGATATAGGTGAATTTCACCCATTTCTAATGAAAAGACCAGATCTGAAAAAAAAAATTCGACATCCAAACACAGAACTCGAGATACATAATAAGGTAAAAAGGAAAGGACTCTTGAGAACTTTATTTCTACTAGGGGGATACTTAAAGTTTAGGGGTATAATTAACTAGATATTACTTTGATAATATGAAAAAGAGAACTAGAGGGGGAAAGGTTGTCATACTGGGGAAAAGAAGGAAAAATTGGTAAAATAAGATCTAAAAAAAAGGAGGTAAAAACAAGGTAAAATCTCTTGAAGAGGCAAAGAAAACCTAATATAATTGAGAGAAAGAGGGGAGGGAGATGAGCATTGTGTAAATCTTACTCTCATCAGGTTGGGTTGTAAAAGTGTATATCAGAAACTTGATTTCACAAAGAAACTTGTCTGTTGGGGGGGCGGAGCCAAGATGGCAAACTGCAGACAGTGTTTTCTGTAAGCTCCTGAGACCTTCCCTCAGACACAGACAAACTGAGCCACCGAACTGGTTCTGGAGTGAGGGCTTCACCAGACACTTGGACTACAATGCACTTCTATCAAATATCTACTTTGAAAGAACTTCTGAGGTCAGTTTTAGATGGGCAGGGGATCGAGCAGCTCCCGGCGCTCAGACACCAGTGCGCAGCCGGGGTGCAAGTCCGGGGCTGGGATGGACCAGAAGATTTTAGGCTGCCGGAAGTCCCTGGGAGACGCTTGGGCCACTTTGCTCTGCTTGCGGGCAGGTGCTTTGGCAGGTTTACCTTTAATAAAGGGTGGATTGAGAGCAGCTGAAAGTGTGGTCCTAGTGCGTATCTAGCCAGATCAGCCCCAGACCAGAAGTCAACTCGGCAAACTGCCCCAGGGCAAATTGAAATCTCATCTGCTGCTACTGCTGCTACTGCTGCTACTGCTGCTGCCACCACTGCTGCTGCTGCTGCTGCCGCTGCAGAATTCCCTGCTGGTGACTGATACCTCAGCTAATCATCATGAGCAAGAAGAAGAGAGCTTTCACCATAGATAGCTTTTACAGAGAGAAACTAGAGCAGTCCCCAGATCCTGAGATTCTGAAAACAATCCCAGATAAAGCCACAAAGGTGGACTTAAGCTGGTCTCCCTTTCAGAAGGCTTACCTGGAAGATTGCATAAAGAATCTCAAAAGAGAGCTAGAAGAAGATTGGGGAAATAAACTGAGATCAGTGCAAGAAGGAAACATCGCCCTGCAATAGAAATGTGAAAAACTGGAAAATAAGTCTGGTGAATCGGAAAAAGACAAAAATTCACTGAAAAACAAAATTAGTGATTTGGAAAAAGACAAAAATTCACTGAAAAACAAAATTAGTGAATTGGAAAAAGAAAATTCACTGAAAAACAAAATTGGTGAATTGGAAAAAGTCACCAAATCACTAGAAAATAAAATAGTGAATTGGAAAAAGATAACAATTCACTGAAAAATAAAACTAGTGAATTGGAAAAAGCAACAATTCACTGAAAAATAAAATTGGCAAAATGGAAAAAGAATGCAATGAACCAAAAAATTCAATTGGCCAGTTACAAAAGGAGCTAAAAAAAAGACAACTGAAGGAAATAATACCTTAAAAATTAAAATTGAACAAATTGAAATGAATGACTCAATAAGACTTCAAGAATCAGTCAAACAAAAACAAAAAAAAATGAAAAAATAGAAGAAAATATGAAATATCTCCTAGGGAAAACAACTGACTTGGAAAACAGATCCAGGAGAGAAAATCTAAGGATTATCGGACTCCCTGAAAGTCACGATGAAAAAAAGAACCTTGTTGCTATCTTCCAGGAAATCATGAAAGAGAATTGCCCTGATGTTTTAGAATCAGAAGGCAAAGTTGGCATTGAAAGAATTCACCAATCACCTCCTGAAAGAGACACCAAATTTAAAACCCCAAGGAATATTGTGGCCAAATTTCAGGACTATCGCACCAAGGAAAACATATTGCAAGGTGCTAGAAGAAAACAGTTCAAATACTGAGGAACTGTCATTAGAATTACATAGGATCTGTCAGCTTCCACATTGAAGGATAGAAGGGCCTGGAATCAGATATTTCAAAAGGCAAAAGAACTTGGATTACAGCCAAGAATAAGCTATCCAGCTAGAATGAGCATCATCTTCCAGGGAAGAAGATGGTCATTTAATGATACAGGAGAATTTCACCTATTTCTAATGAAAAGACCAGATCTGAACAAAAAATTTGACCTCCAAACACAGAACTCTAGAGAAGCATAAAAAGGTAAAAAGGAAAGAACTCTCAAGAACTATATCTCTACTAGGGGTATCCTTAAAGAATGGGGGTATTATTTGATTTTACTTTGATAATAATCGAAAAGAAATTAGAGGTAGAAGGTATATCATACAGTAAAAAGGGGGGGAGGGGAAAGGAGGTAAAATAAAGTAAAAAAAAGGAGGTAAAATAAGGCAAAGTCTCATGAAGAGACATAGAAAATCTAATATAATTGAGGGAAAGAAGGGAGGGTGATGAGTACTGTGTAAATCTTACTCTCATTGGATTGGGCTCTAAAAGAGCATATCAGACACATTTGATTTCAGGGAAAAACTTGGACCAGTGTATATGGAAGTAGGAGGGAAAGGAGGAAAAGAAAGGGATAAATTAATAGAAGGATTAGGGGAAAGGTGTATAAAGGAGGGAGGGTTCCAAAGGGGGGAGGACTGTTAGAGGGAGGAGGTCATCAAAAATAAAATACTGGGGAGGGGGGAAGGGAGTAAGGGGAAAGGGAAGAGAAAAATATAACTTTGGGTAAATAAGATGGCAGGAAATATAGATATAGTCATTTTAACTGTGAATGTGAATGGGATGAACTCTCCCATAAAACAGAAATGGATAGCGGACTGGATTAAAAGCCAGAATCCTACAATATGTTGTTTACAAGAAACACATTTAAAACATAAAGATACATACAGAATGAAGGTAAAGGGCTTGAGCAGAATCTTTTATGCTTCAAGTGAACAAAAAAAAAGCAGGGGTAGCAATCCTCATCTCAGATCAAGTAAAAGCAAAAATAGATCTAATTAAAAGAGATAAGGAAGGAAACTATATTTTATTAAGGGTACCATAGACAATGAAGCGGTATCAATAGTAAACATATATGCACCAGGTGGTATAGCATCCAAATTCCTAGAGGAGAAACTAACAGAGATGCAAGGAGAAATATACAGTAATACTATACTAGTGGGGGATCTCAACCTTGCTCTCTCACAATTAGATAAATCAAACCACAAAATAAATAAGAAAGAAGTTAGGGAGATAAACAAAATGTTAGATAAGTTAGGTATGACAGATCTCTGGAGGAAATTGAATGGTAAGAGAGGGAACATACTTTTTTCTCAGGGGTGCATGGAACTTATACGAAAATTGATCATGTGTTAGGGCATAAAAACCTCAAAATCAAATGTAGAAAAGCAGAAATAGTAAATGTATCCTTTTCAGAACATGATGCAATAAAACTCACATGTAATATAAGGCCAGGAGAAAATAGACCAAAAGTTAATTGGAAATTAAATAATCTAATCCTGAAGAATGAATGGGTGAAACAGCAAATTATAGACACAATCGATAATTTCATCCAGGAGAATGAAAATAAGGAGACAACATACCAAAATTTGTGGGATACGGCTAAAGCGGTTATAAGGGGTAACTATATCTCTAGATGCTTATTTGTATAAAATAGAGAAAGAGAAGATCAATGAATTAGGGTTACAATTAAAAAAACTAGAAAAAGAGCAAATTAAAAACCCTCAATCAAATACCAAATTGGAAATTCTGAAAATAAAAGGTGAGATTAATAAAATTGAAAATAATAAAACTATTGAATTAATAAATAAAATTGAGTTGGTTTTATGAAAAAAAAAACAACAAAATAGATAAGCCTTTAGTTAATTTGATAAGAAAAAGGAAAGAGGAAAATCAAATTGTTAGTCTCAAAAATGATAAGGGAGAACTTTCCTCCAATGAAGAGGAAATTAGAGTAATAATTAGGAGTTACTTTGCACAACTTTATGCCGATAAATTCGATAATCTAAATGAAATGTAGGAATATCTACAAAAATATAGATTGCCCAGGTTAAGAGAAGAGGAAATAAATTATTTAAATAGCCCCATTTTAGAAAAAGAAATAGAACAAGCTATTAATCAACTCCCTAAGAAAAAAATCTCCAGGGCCAGATGGTTTTTACATGTGAATTCTACCAAACATTTAAAGGTCAAGGATTTCAAGGGAATTAATGAAAAAAAAAAAAAAGACAGATGAAGGTGGCCTTGCTGTACCAGATATAAAACTATATTATAAAGCAGCAGTCATCAAAACTATTTGGTACTGGCTGAGAAATAGAGCAGTCGATCAGTGGCATAGAATAGGATATCAGGGCAAGCTAGGTAATAACATTAGAAATTTAGTGTTTGATAAACCCAAAGACCCCAGCTTTTGGGATAAGTACTCATTATTCGGCAAAAAACTGCTGGGATAATTGGAAACTAGTGTGGAAGAAATTAAGGCTGGACCCACACCTAACATCACACACCAAGATAAGATCTAAATAAATGGGTTCGTGATCTAGATATAACGAGTGTGATATTATAACCAAATTAGAGGAACATGGGATAGTTTACCTCTCAGACTTGTGGAGATGGAATAAATTTATGTCCAGGTAAGATCTGGAACTTTTAATTGAACACCAGATAGATAATTTTGATTACATTAAGTTAAAAAGTTTCTGTACTAACAAAACTAATGCAGACAAGATTAGGAGGGAAGAATCAACTTGGGAAATCATCTTTACATTTAAGGGTTCTGATAAAGGTC